>JAUMHH010007347.1:0-25775 GCA_032359455.1 Chlamys rubida
TATATTGATGTATTATATTGATGTGGATATAGAGGCAGAGATGCTTGCGTCCACTAATATCCTATTAAATCCTATTACAAATTAACGGTAGTTTCGTGACCCTGACCGACTACAGGCGATATTAAAGTTTTAATTTAATTTTACTATACATATAGTAGAAGACGTAATGGTAGGGTTTTATGGCCTGTGTGTGCATTGCATTTAATATAAAACACAGTATAAAAGAAGTAATAAAATTCAAAGATACATTATCAAGTATGTCAGACTATAAAGTGGTAAACGTTTTGAGTGGCTGATACCCAGGAGTAAAATAATTCGTTCTGATGATGTTATAAACACGGCAATTAGTCTCACCAGTACTGCTGCCAAACCTAGCGGTTATCAAAGCTACATTTAAAGAGGTCATATAATGGAAGGCAACCAATCAACAGTATCAAATACACGTGTCGTAAAGTTTTCGACAGTCAAAAGTCAATTTAAGCTTTTGTTTCTGATCTATCACCCAGCGTATTATTACACCATGAGATAAAGATTACATACATATCACATTATATTACAACGAGGCGTGTTTTACTACTGGTTAATGGATAAACAAGAACGTTACACAGGTAATATACGACAGATAACATATCTAACCCTTCATGTACTTGTATTAGAATAGGCTGAATAGGCATGCTGCATCATATGGCATGCCGTAGGCGTCGACTGACTAATGTGCGTCCCCTGTAGAATCGGGGGTTATCTTCATTGTTTTATTCTGAGGGGACACTGACGAAACCTTAATTGATTTACTACCCCCATTGCAACATTTTGGATCTGTATATTTTCTCACATCCCTACTCTTTCTTTTAAGCGTCGTCTCCAGAGGAACCCCTCTTCATATGTCCTTAGCAGTTGCGAATAAAATTAACCCCAAACAAACAAACAAACAAGACTTTGTCTTTAGAGAATGTTATCGCTAGAATCGGGAATGTTAAAAACAACATCTGTTTTATCCTATCTTATTCTTGTATGCAATTTATATGGGATCCTTGCAAAATAAGAGTTTTTTCTTCCGTGCCTTTTTCAGAGAAACACATAAAACACCAAACGTGCTATTGGTTCGATCGCAAAAAGGACTAGTTTCCTTTCATATCTTGTTTGCCTTTTGTTTGTATTTTGCGGTGTTATCGCCCATGTAACCACTGCTTAGTCCGTTGCAGAATAGTGCGACAAGATGGGAATAGTGCTGTTTTGACCAGGTTATAAGATTCCAGAAGGATGAATTCACAATGCTCTTTCAGGTGCTCGTTCATGCGTGGACACCATTTTCACATGACCTCTATTTTCCATGACGAAACGAAGCACTAAACAAAATAATTATTCATAAAACAGTAAGGTAACACACAGAACGTTAATTGCAAATGACAGTGCACGCGCACTTGATATTTTTTATATAAATAGAATGTCGGTTCAAAGTTAAATTTTAATTGTTGTTCTTTAATTAATGTTGAAAAGATGTTAATCACTTTCATTTTACGTGTCCACTTGGTTATGGACCATGTAGGACATAAAAGTTCTTGACACTACGTACTTGCTAGTTGCAGTGGATCAAATTTCAAACTTTAATAGAGTGAAATTTGAATCATCACATGCATGGTCGAGCTACGGCGAGATGCCTGCCTAGCTTTGCTATGTATCTTGTTGTTCACTGCGGTTTTGACTTGGGCACGCATACAGATGGTCAAGGTGATGACATGGTCTCTATCATTAATGGACCGTAATCAATTATACTTGCTTAAAACGATTCCTTTGCTGTTCGATATATATTAAGTGAGGATTTGGCGTCGCATTTTTCCTGACTTTATTAGGAAACATTATTCTTCTTGCATGGTCAATCCGCAATGACAAAATTGCAGATCTGGGTGTCGTAAAACTGTCATTTGTGATTCCAAAGCCCTGCTTTGTCGTAAAACAACGATATAAGGATTGTTGTAGGACATTGTAATCGATGATTCCAAGGCTCTGGTCTGTCGTAAAACAACGGTGTCAGGATTGTTGTTGGTAATTAAACTAAGACTTTGGACACCAGGTCCATATTCACTGTAAACCAAAACTTCTCCTATCTGGTCATACCGCATGCAACACACAAAGATATACAAATAACTACATGTTTACACGTTTCATGACACACGGAACAAAGGAAATTTTAGTACATTTTTGTAGGACATATGATATATAATTTCCATCAAATTAAGTCCGTTTCGTGAAAGCCTGGTTGTATTTAATAATTATTACAGACACTGATATTGTTTTCTTATCATTTTACTCATGGAAAATGTACTGGTAAAATTGTTTTGTCAACAAGAACACCTTAAGCATGAGTTAGTTACTGAAAAAGTACCGGTAAGAAAAGTTGTTTGTCAAATATAAGGACTCGTTGATTATACAAAAGTACACGTAGGTTGGAAGTTTGCGTGTTTTTTTGTAATGATTTACGGCTCATCGACAATTTGAAATCGGTGAGTTTTTATCATAAGATGTTTTACTGTAAATGGTTGATCAATAACGATGGTATGCATTTCCTTTAAAACCTAACCGTGTGTAATGCATGACCTATGGGTAATCGAATGACAACTTCCTCTTTGTGGTCTTCTCTAATTAATGCACGTGAACCAACAGTAGTTTAAATTGAAAATTATTTATTATTTATCCTTTCAGATTATTTATGTTGTCTGTTCGTTTTTATTAAAATCTGCTATCGGTATCGAAGGTTTAGAGAAAGGCAATTTAATATTACGGGTTTTCGGTCATTCGGACACGACTGTTTGTCGGTATATATATCAGAGGTACTGATAAAGGATGTTGTATGTCCTTCCACAGGCTGGTCTTAAATTTGAACTTTCTAAATGAATAATTGAGGTGAGACTGTTTCTGTATCAGCAACATTTATTAGTTAATTATCTAACAGCCCTATCAAATTAACAAGGGGCACTTATAATCTTACGGATGTATTCTATTGAAAGGTCAACATGTTCTACTAGCTTAATGTTTTTGAGCCAAAAAGTGTTATCAGAAATGCATGAATGTTTGCACAATTGTAAAATGGTATTTTCTTTAAAATAATGAAAGGAAAAACTCTTCAAATTTTAATTTTAATCTCAGAAAAGCAGTTAACGTCATCATTACCCCTTATTTTTGAAATAAAAAACTTAACGTTTTCACTAGTTTTTGCTGATTTAACGATTCTAATGACTATCTTTTTTCAATATTTACTGGATAGTTTCTCTACTACAAACATCAATCAAACAAAAATATGGGCTACTGCGCGTCTTCTTTGGCCGTATACATCTTTTTAAATTTGATATTCGAAAATCTTTGACAAGAAATTGTACGGAATTGTGTTTGCATATCAGTTACATCATAATATTTGTCTGGAATCTGTTCTTACATCGGCACATTAAAGTATGAATGCTTTTAATTAATACTATGAGTTTTGGTTTGGTTTTATTTTGATAACCGTCCTATTAACAGCTACGGTCATTTAAGGACCTGTAACAAGTGTATAATGTATGCTTACATGTTTGTATCTGCACTGTATGAAGGGTATGTTTGTGTATTTGCCACTTTGTAAAAGTGCAGATCTGATGCTGAATCTAGAGTGCTATCGCAACGACATAGCCATGCCGAAGACACTCGGCACAGTGCTCCGTCAGGTCACATATTACTGACAACGCGTTAACCAGTTGTTTGGTTTGGTTTGTTTGTGTTTTACGTCCTATTAACAGCTATATATATTTAAGGAGGTGCCAGGTTTTAGTGGTGGAGAAAAGCCGGAATTCCCGGAAAAACCCCACCGATCTACGACCAGTACCTGTTGTTAAATCACCCTAAATGCTGAACGGTGATGCCAAGCAAGGCGTTAAGGGAAAAAAGGTTGTTAGGAAAAAGAGAAAAGTTAGTATCCCAAATTCGTCGCAAAGTAGAGGGCACAAATGCAAATCCCGAATTCTCATAGATGACTTTGTTATAATAAACATGTATTATAGGCTTCTACCAGCTATAAATACCATCTATTAAATACCACTTCAATGGTACTGATGTGCTGTCACTTTTGTGTACTTTTTCATAAGGAATACATCTCAGGAAAATTGTTTAAAAATGAAATAAAAAAAGTGGCAAAGTCAATGATATATTTTAAATTGATATTCTTTGTAAACATGACATATTTTAGATTGATATTCTTTGTAAAAATATATAAAGATGTTTTTTTTTGTATTCAGAAAACCATATGAGGAAATAGCTTAGATCACTATCTAAGAATTGTGTGGGTTTTCCAAATCTAGCTTTCTAATATACAATCGAACTATATCTCAGACAATATACCTGCGTAAATTCAATTTTATCGACACACAGTAGAAACAAAACAAAATGACAACAGAGATGTTAACAATACTAAGCTCCAATGCAGCATGACATGGAACACCACATATCAGATGGAAATACTGGAGTTATCTTTCCTTACGTGATAAATCATACACATATGTGGAAAACTTGAATACCAGGACATTATCACCACGCCCAATCATAGTGGAACTCAATTCTATTTTACTTAATACTCATAAACATGCAAACTGTATGAATCAACAAGACACTAATACGAAATTAAGCGGTTCGAAACAGTTTGAAAAGTTATAAAATCATTTAAACACGGCCTATATAATGAATTGAGCATAAAATGTTGTTTATTATTTTTAATTATCGTTACGGATTATTTCGACAATGATAAAAATATCATGTTGGGACACATGAAAAGACCAGTTCATCAATGCTAATATGGTCATTACTACAGACGATAGTCTAATACATATTGTTGAAGATATTGTATATAATGTCATGTCAGTTGATTTGAATTGCTGTTTTTTTAAACCCGAATTTCAAATACAGCTTCTCCCAAATTAAAACGAATCAGAAACAACAACAATGAATGACGAAAAAAAGATGCCTTGCCTTCTGTGAACATCATGGAGAAACAGATAGGCGATATTCAAAGATGGCGGATATGACGTCATCGGTACGGGGGTATTTCTAGTTAATCATGGTCTAATAAAGGGAATGATTTTCTGGAAAAATCGTTTAAAAAAGCAAAATACTATATTTACGTGGAAAAAGAGTGATTGCCGTTATGCTAATTAAAAAACAATAGCGTATTGTTTTCGAGAATAACATGTCTCTTTGATGTTAGTTAGTTTTGCGTTAAAAGAGAGAAAACAATGTGCATTGAACAGTTTCTGGCGATATACCATATAATTGCTGTTGTTGCAATCAAATTTCAAGAATGCAGGGCCCATATCATTTACTGAAATTGTAACATCTATTTTCTTTATTAAACTAGCCTGAGGATTAACCGTAAAAGTTCTTTAAAAATATGGAAACCCGTATAACTCATTTCGAAATTGTTCAAGTTATCAAAGCGAAGCACATTTATTTTAAAATTTAAGCAAGGCTGATTTCTCGTGTACTGTGTTTACATCAATTCATTGAAATGCGAGGAGCAGCCTTGATATTCTCTTGGCAAGGCTATATATACAGGGCTGGTGGTCGATAATCTGATTTTCAAGGCCCCTCTCTGATACAAACTCTCTGTTGTCATTATTGAATTCGCTGTTATATTTTACATGTGGTTGTGGAGAAACATTACAGAGAAATCATGAAGTAATACGAGTGATGTGATAATTAAAGGTTAGTGTTATTTACTTTCTAAAATGGGTTTTCGTAACTTATCTCTTTATTTATGTGCGATACATTTACTTCTGACTGAAGAATTCCGCCTAAACACAAATCTACACCTTAATTGAATTGAAATGACCTTGCTGATATTGTGGTATCTCCCTGGAGACATTATGTCATGCACACCGTCTTTACAAAGCCTAGTTAGTTTAACGATATATTATTAGATAACTTTTAGCATCAAAGCTTACTTGAATAACCCTTAGCGTTGTTCACGTGAAGGCTTTGTCTCTACAACAGATCATTACACTTTTTGAAGTGGGATTATTCATAATAAAATATGTATGGTTCAACTTCACTCGAAACTGACCTCTCAGGCGAGAACCCTGAAATTCAATTCTTCTATTTTTATCTAAGCAGAATATTACAGTAAAGTACTGAACTGATCTAGATATGGTTTAGTTCTAAAGAAGATAATTAAAAAGTTGCTAGCGATATAAATCATTTCGGAAAATGTTATTTCTTATTCGCTGTTAGTTTGAACCGAACAAACTGTCCCTTCTCTGTACATTTTATAAGTACTGAACATAAAGGCAAACGTTCTTTCATTACAACCATACTAGCATCTATCAAGTGACAACTATCAATATTCAATTTATACAGCGTAATACATGAAAGGACAAAATTAACATAACTTCTTTAGTTTCTTTCACAAGTAACAGAAACATTGTAAGGATTCGACGATTTTGTAGTAATTATGTAAATGAAATATGAAAATATAACACGGCATTAGACCAATGCTAACGGTAGGCAACCCACAGCTAACGCTGTCGAGATGGCACTTCGTGGCCTGTAATGAATATACAGGATATTTAAACACAAAGGGAAACAAGTCACTTTAATATCTATCACAGCCAGACCAAACGATAAACTAAGGATGAATCACAATACATCCAATAGTTCACTGCACTTATTTCAGATCAATTTGAAATTATGAAATCCATTAAAAATGAGAAATTGAAAAAGTCGCAAAATATCAATGGATGAATATTCTACACGCCATGACAATGGAATGTTGGAAAATAAAAAAATAAAACAGCCTCGAAATGTGAAAATATATTTACCCCTTTCAAAACACAATGACAAAGCATTATGCCAGCCAAGCGATTATCCTAAATGTCTTGATAATCGATATATCACCACCTTAACATCATCAGATTGCAATGGACTTCCGGAAGAAATGAATGAATGACGAGCAACCATTTTCAATCTGATGAAGATATAAAGATAAGGTACCACTCCAAACCAGATAAACAACATAAATGATAAACACATCAAGGCCTTACCTGATTGGCTGGTTTCGATAAAAAATAATGTTCGCCCCTCAAATGGTTATTAAGCAAATCGATTGCAAATGATAAAGTACCAATCTCACCAGAAATGGCAAATGTAAATCTCATCTTTGGAGATTATGGCTCAAAAATGATTACCCTAAAAGCAAATCCGTTTGTATTACTTCCGGGTTTATTATAACTGATGGAAAATAGCGTTTAAATATCTGTTTAACTATCTAATTGCAAATAACAATCAGCAATCAATATGAATATGGACCGGATGATTCATGTAATATGAAGCAATTTAAAAAGATGAAAATATTTCGTTTGTAATCTTGTGACATTAGAAAGGCGTTTAGTAGGATTTGGAATGTTGGTCATATCAAACACTCGATAACTATGGTACAATGTATTCCAGGAAATCTGTCATTGATGCCTTCGTTAACTGTTCAATTTCTTTGCGCTTACTGAGGTTATCGCCTAATACACTGACCAAAACAGGAAAACTACTTCTAGAAATGTTATTGTAGAAAAATATTTTACAAGCCAGCTTAAGTTCTGTCGAATAATTGAGAACATACTAGTGGTAAGCTATCACATAGGAAAACAAACTAACTTTTGGTCTAAAGAAACAACAAACTAATACATCATTTTGTCTTTTAGCTTCCTTTCCTGAATGTTCCCGAAATTTATCAAAGTAGCAGGAAATATTGTAAACGCAACATCTGTTCGACATAGCTCGTATTACGTTAAATTTTGCCCTCAGGGTCGCAATCATCAACTAAATATATTGGTTTAGCTCTCAAGCGCATATCTACTCAGCACCCCTAGAATATGTCATGAAACAAGAGGCTCAGAGGGCCTGTATCGCTCATTTTCCTTCTCAAACTTTGTTGGCTCTATCCCAAGCAGCTACCCACCGAATCTTATGAATCCATGCGTTTTAGTTCTTCATAACAAGTCGTTTGGAGTGTTGTTGACCTCTGTAACATTTAAAGTAGGCTGAGATCATTTTCATTCGAATACTTGGATAAGCTCTATCCCAAGAAGCCACCAGCCAAATATTAAGATTATATACCTTTCATTTCTTCAGAAGAAGTCGTTTGAAGTGTTTGACATATTTGACCCCTGTGACCTTGATAGCAAGTCAAGGTAATTTTCACTCGCAGACCTTGTCGGGCTCTTACAAATGAAGCTTTCAGCCAAATATCATGACTCTAGGCCTGTCCATTATTCAGGAGAAGTCGTTTGATGTGTTTGACATATTTAACCCATATGACCTTCACAGTAGATCAAGGTCATTTTCGTTCTCAAACTTTGTTGGGATCCACCAAAAGAAGCTACCAGCCAAATTGTAAGACTTTATAACTTTCAGTTCTTCAGAAGAAGTAATTTAAAGTGTTTAACGCATTTGACCAAAGTGACCTTGAAAGAAGGTCAAGGTCATTTTTGTTCTCAAACTTTGTCAGGCTCTAACGAATAAAGCTTTCAGCCAAATATCATGACTCTAGGCCTGTCTATTATTAGGAGAAGTTGTTTGAATTGTTTGAGATATTTGAATCCCGTGACTTTGAAAGTAGGTCAAAGCCATTTTCGTTCTCAAACTTTGTTGGGCTCCACCAAAAAAAAGCCCACAGCCAAATATCATGAATAAAGCTTTCAGCCAAATATCATGACTCTAGGCCTGACCATTATTTAGAAGAAGTTGTTTGATGTGTTTGACATATTTGACCCATATGACATTGAAAGTAGATCAGGGTCATTTTCGTTCTCAAACTTTGTTGGGCTCCACCAAAAAACCCCAACTACCAGCCAAATATTAAGATTCTATGCCTTTCAGTTCTTCAGAAGAAGTCGTTTGAGACGTTTGACATATCTGACTCCTGTGACCTTGACATTTGCATACGATTGAGTCAGGTTTTTCCTACCTGAAACTAATAAAACAAAATTCCACGAGTTCTCGATTTGTCCTGTCATATTCCAGGGATGCAGAGAAGATGTGTTTATCTTGAGCGACATCATTAGATTTTGGTCGTTGTCATCAAATACTGTCATTTGCTATCTTTTTACAAATCCATTAGGGTTCTAATATGATTTTGTTAAAAAACAGTTACTCAAGGACAAAATAACGTCTTTCTACATCAAAATATAGATTGAAATATTAGCTGTATAAACACAATTTTAGAAAAAGCAATTACAATCTGGGATGTAGGTCACATCATCACCTCAAAGTGGTATGGTGTTAACCCTCATTTAATACAAAACATGCGGGGAAATAATCTTTATTTGTTTCTGGTTGTGTGATGGCACATATTTACTGTATATACGAATAAACATACCGATGGATTTATAAGGAAGGTGAGATAAATCAATTGATATGCATGCCGAACACTCAACGAAGAAGAACACTATTTATTCCACGAAACTGGGTGCTATTTATCTTTTAGATCAATAAACAACAAACAGTTTTGATAATTGTGCCCCAAACAGACCACATATGTAATTACTACATAATGTATCCCTGGCCATTTTACAAGCAAACAACGACAAATAATTCGTTTGACATTTAAAACAAACTAAAACGAAATCTTGTGAGGTGACATCCCCTTTTAGAATATATAAATCAATTTTCTAGCAACTTGCCAGCTCCTACTACTTTTTCCTGTTTTTCACTATAAAAAAGAGAAGAGAAAACGGTATTTATTTTTCTGGTACCCTATTTTAAACCGTGATATGTGGAGGTTATGGAAAATTATTTTTCAATTAAATGAAATCGAAATGAGCAAAAGTCTTTCATAAAGAATCTTATTTTATACCTGGTACTGAAATGAAGGTTAAAGATTTCCGAATTCGGAATGAAACAAATTATATAGAAAAGATGATTAAAGGACTTACTCTTTCAATTAGAAGATCGAACGTTTTGTTTTTGTTTTGTTATATATTAACGTCCTATTAACAGCTGAAGCCATTTAAGGACGTGCCTTCATGTGTGTAATGTATGCGTGCTTGTGTATGTGTGCTGAATTCAGGCAGGATATAATAGTGTACCTGTCCTCATGTTGTGATTCTTTATCTGTTCTTCAAAATATAAACTCTTGCAATTTCAATGACAGTCACATGCAGCACCTGGTCCTTCCTATACATTCCGTTGCAGAATACTGAAATATATTTCTATGGATCCCTAGTCATGTCGGAATTCGTTGAAACGAATTGGTCGACAAATCTGCAAAAGTAGCATTTAACTAGCAACCAAACAACACCTTACTCTAATTGTAAACCGAATGTTGTCAGTTTATCAAACGGAAACGGCCAGATACAGATGGCAAGATAATGGTAACAATAAACAATTTGCAATTCAACCTAGTGTGAATTCCAAAATCCTAATCAGAGAAGAGGTTATCCTCTCACAACATACATATTATACACATGCATACCTCCTTCGGCGAGAGGATCAGCCCTTTTGCAAATAATTTGACACATGTTGATATAATATGTCGATTATAGGCAGATTCCTGTTATAAAACATTGTTCCATACAATTAATTAAAACAACAAAAAAGGAAATTCGTGTGTATTCCACAAAAGTTGAATTTTGAAGACACGTGTAATACTATCTGACCATTTTGCTTTTTAACTAAGTATACAGATTTTAACCTTTTACTATTCAGGTTATTTTAGTGTATTCAGTTTTGTGTCCCTTACTATTGTGTTCATGCCCTATAAGACTACCGCTGCTTGGCCGTTCAGCAGCTAACGCTTTCTCTAACTGACTTACTCGATAGTGTGTGTAAAACGGAGCAACATACATCGCAGAAAACGCCAAGAAGAAACCACCTTGATTTTCACCTGTTATTTACCGGGGTCTTAATATCTTCCAGTCTGCTTTGGTGTCTCATCAAATCCTTTGTTTTTACTATCAACTTTGATTTTCGATATATCTTTATATACCGACGCTTTAATTTACCTTCCTTACATTCATCTTGCATTGTTTGATACGTACACTATCCGTTTAACAGTGTTGCTAGGAAATGGTAATTCATCACTGCTACATGGAGTCATTTACAGGGGTGTGAACTGGTTTTATGGAAAAGCAATCTCTCCACCGTCTACTGATATCTAATAGCATCATCTGGCCATCAAAACATGTCTGGTCCGATAAACCCTCTCTATGTTCAATATACTCACACGACAGACATAAAACAGAGTGACCAATAAATAGATAAACTCAGCAGTTGACTGATGACATGTTTTAATTACTAGATTTCGGAATCAACCTATCATGATTTAACAGCCCATACAACCGTACTTTAGTAGTATCCCTCACATTACCTATACGTCCATTGTCTGGTCAAATTTAGCCGTGATACAATGAGACAATGTGTGCCGTACTTTAGTACTATTCATTAGGGATATTGTAGTCGACAACGGTCTGATTGACTGTCGCCTAATGCCCTGCCTGATACATTTATTCGAGATTAATTGACGACACAAGATGATTACTAAAGGATTCGTTAATATATTCCAGGCTAAGTACAAGTTCAATGTACTCCTGTTTCGGTCACGAATGTCGTTGAAGCAGAATTCAAAATTACCTCAATGTTAGCCTTTTCCATTATCGTTTTACCTCATTTGGCTCTGTATGATATTATAATAACACAGCCACTTGCTTCCATAACACATGTCTCTACAAATTTTTGATAATTATCTTTTGATTTTAAAATTTTTTTTATTTTAAAAAAAAAAATGGAAAAATAAAAAATTAAAAAAAAAAAAAAAAAAAAAAAAAATTTATCCTTATTTTCATTTCATATACATATATACGTATCTTATTTATGTCGGGTTTTTTTCTGCTTAGAGGACATTGAAGGTACCAAAATATTGACATGCTGCCCCCATTGCAACACTTGGGATCTATATCTTTTATGTTCCTACCTCTCTACTTTTTTCGTTTTGGTGGTATCTCCCTATATAGTAATATAGCTAGATATCCGATCAAACCTATTGCGTGGACGTTGAACCCCATACAAAAAAAATAACTTAAGCAATGACCGTCCAAGGCATTAAATATTCCCGATACAGCTATTATCCCCGACAAGTTTCTCCGACATCAGGAGTCCAACCCACACGTACTAGAATCATGATACAATCCCTAAGAAGTCTGTAAACTTGACGACGACTGAACTTAGCCTGTTACCATTTTGTGTTGCAGGGCCGTTAAGTTAGCATAATTCAACCTAGCATATAACAGGTTGGAAAACCCAAACGTGTCCTACACTTCACGAAGTATGTTTTATTCTTGCCAATAAACATCTCGGTGCGTGAAGGCTAACCATATTATCTATTGGTTCCTTCTAGTTGACATTTTAGACAAAAAAAACCCAGCTCAGTTCCAATAAAACTGATAAATATCAAATTACGTAACATTACTTTTGTTCGACCAGATTCGATCACCATTTGGGATGCTCCTCACTTACAAAAGCTATAAAATGTTCCCCGAGAACTCAGTTGACTGATGGATCATTTATTTTTTAGGCACATTTCTGAAGAATCTACAAAATTGCTAAACTTACTTCAAACAGGTTTGCCTACTTCTCTTTGACACCTTCTTTACTCAAACAGCAACGTCTTCCTAAACTCACAGCAAATATGAAGATATATTTTATTATATTTTTGTTATTTGCGATAAATTACAGTTTGTACATAATATATAAAAGATCGGTCCCAAAATAGCAGTTTTGACCTACAAGATTTACCTTTATAATGTCAAGATCGGTCCCAAAATAGCAGTTTTGACCTCCAAGCTTTACCTATATAATGTCAAGATAATTAATATGTGGCACGTTAATGTTTGACCTAATTAAGAGTTGGGTCTTACAAGGGTAGGGATACACAAAACTTATCATTGTTTTTACTTTTTAAATCATGCTTTTGTTCTATGAACCTGGACATATTTGTTCTAATTGATAACATATCGCGCGTTATTTCTTTTGTATTTTTGACGTTTCGTTATAATTTGTTACATCGTTATTTCGAACAAAAATGTCTTTAAGCATAATGATTACAAATCCGCCTTTGGGCTCTCGTGTATAAACACATTTAATTGAAAATCAACAATGACATTAACCTCTAGTAAACCCACGGCGGATTAATTTTTATTGGTATTTTCAATTTGCACGTAACGAACGTTCCGCTGTTGTTGCGTGTTCTATATATGTGCGGGGTCATAATGGATGATTTGGTTGATTACACAACACGCATCCAACACCAAGTACTAATAGCCATAACGATTGTATGACTACAAAGTAGTTTACTTAAAATATAATTCTAATGAATAAATACATGTTTTCCAAACACGAGTTACAATATTGAAAACAAGATCAAATAGTATCAATTTCATGGGTCAAAAACACGGACGGACGGACGGACATACAACTTCAAACATGAGTAGAAAAAGGACATATTTGCGATGTGCTAATATGTATACGTGACCGCTAATATTTTCTGCATAAGTAAATATCTTTGTCATCATATACATTTGTTTTACATCATTTTAGTTTTCACTTCGGAATTGCTGTATAGCAAACAGAAAACCGTTTTTGACCTTCTGTACAAATATAATTACTTACTTTTAAAGGTCAACGACTTGCGCGTGTTTTATTTTCTATATTAAAGTGTCTCCAGGAAATATAAATCATATCGGAGCAGTAATAAGAGATACCCATTTAAGGTTCCTTAGAGTATACGATATATACTGAATATGTTTGCATGTCAGTGTCGGTCCCAATTGTAAAACAAATGCTGCGCCAATATATAGCAAATGACATCGATCAAAAACGTCGCCGCAGGTAATTAAGTTTACACGGGAGGGTATCATGCCACTCAAATGTCAAGGTTTGTATAATGATTTATACGGAGTTGTTTTTGTTTATTTTGCATTTTTGTTTTTTAACATTATATAAACAAAATCTTTCATTTTATCTTATCTATATTTTGATTTATAAAAAACCATCATAACCGGGATATGAACTGGCATCTCTTAGAAGAGAGTTCTGTCGTTCGTAAATGTACATTTGGTCACGGAATCATCTGATTTGATCCAAATGTTTATTTGGAGACTTATCTTGTTGTGTATCAAGTACTATAGAAGTCTCAGGGGTGAAGATACACTCGATAAAAACATCATCCCAAAGGATAGAAATAAAGGATGTCAGGTTTAAGATAACAAATGGAACCCTTATAACTTTTTGCTGAGATGGTTTGGTTTGGTTTGGTTTAATTTTAAGGTCATTCAAGGACGTGCCTGCATGTATGTAGTGTATGCGTGCTTGCGTGTGTGTGTATGCAGGAGACAGGGTATGCTGGTGATCTTGCCTCCTTGTGTTAGCGCGGATCTGATGCCGAATTGATAGTGCTACATATGTATATCACTGAAATGCCATTATACTGACAAGAAGTGAACCAGTTATTATTCCCCTTCATGCTGAACGTTAAACAGGGAATAACAACTACCATTTTTAAGGATTTTGGTATGTCCCGACCTGGGGACAGAACCCATTGCCTTTCTCACATGGGCGAACGCTTAACAGTTAAGCCAAAAGTGAGGTGTTGCCAAGCAAGGCGCAAGGAAATAAAAGGTAGTTAGAAGTAGAAAGAAAGATAAAGATCCCAAATATTGCAATGGCCGCAGCAGATTTATTTTGGTCGCTTGTGTGTCTCCAAATAGAGGATCCCCAATTCTGCAGGGGGTTCGCACATAAGTCGCCTCCTGCGATACATCCAGTGGGTAACAGCAGGTGTAGTCTTTCCAGATCTCCCACCTGCAGGGGTGTTTTGCCGAGAAAAAAACCCTCACTACTCTGAAGGGTTAACAACAGTGATTGGCACAGTCTCCTCCCAACCCGTATTTAATTTTGGTGTCGTCATTTCTGCAGTATAATATCGAAATGTCATGTGATCGTATCTAGTCCCATCAGCCTTTTTAATGTGTGCTTTATGGGACATAGACCTTCACACATGCGAAAGGCTTCACGAACAACTAATTGGATATACCTATAAATGTTTAGATTTTCCGGCATCCTGACAGCTTTGTTGTGTGCAGAATTACCGGCCTTCGGAGAAATGTCACGTGTTTTCAACAGAAATCAAAGTTACCCGGTTAATGATGTATCTTCGCTTAGTTTGTTTTAATTTGGAATAATAAATATTTTTAACCGTTGTAGCAGGGAAATATGAAAGCTTGTTTCCTCAACGGAGTCTAACAAACTTTCCCAAATACCAGGAGAAAACATGTATTATCATAATAATAGGATGCAAATGTATCAGCTGGTAATTATGAATACTTCATACGTACATATTGCAATGCAATATATATATAAAGTTGATACATTGTATATTCCTGGTTTGGACAGTGTTACTGTAATGTTTGTTTTATATTAGCCGGAAATGAACTCACTTTCTGAGATATACAACCGTATCTTCCACGGATTCTCCAACAGAGCAACAGTCAAACTCTAGTCATAGAAAGATCACTGTAGATAATTAATTGTTTCCCGAAGATCTATTATTATTATTATTATTATGTTCTTAACGGCCCATCAACACATAAGAGGTCATTAGGGCCATTGAAAGTAGGCAAACCATGTTAAAGGAAAAAACATCAAACGAACGAAAAGGTAAAAGACAAACGTCGACTTGAATAAATTGTAAAAGTAGCTATGATTTAGTTATATCTTTTTGAACAGACCGACAGTTTTTAAATATTTTAGAATTGTAGAGATACTGACTTTTTTCGAAAAGTGATTTGAGATCTGTTATATTATCATATTTTTTTTTCTTGTTGGATGAAGGTAATTGCAATCTAATAACAAATGTCTCACTGTAAATGGTTCTTGACATGCTATGCATTGAGGCTGGTCCTCGCTTTTCAATAAATAAGAATGGGTTATGCAGGGATGACCAATCCGGAGACGTACAAGGACAACCTCGTCTCGGCGGTTTTCTCTATAGCTTGGATACCGTTCACCGATTTTCGGTTTGACCTAAGATCTAAATATATAAGCTGAATACATGTAGCTTACATAACTGTTAAACTTTCGACAAAGTCCCGCATCATCTACTAATTTACAATGTAGAAACCTACGATATACATCTAGGACTGATAAAACCACTTAATTCAGATCAATGCAAACATATGGAGATAGTAGCCATCCAAAGTTACAGTCATAATACATCCCAATGAACGACAACATCAGTAAGGAAAATGTCGGTGTTTTTTTCGGCAACACCTTCAGTCAAGTAATCAGGTCAGTTATGTTGTCCCCAAAGCAAATACGATTAACATTTAGGAGATTCAACTTTATGCGCCAACCTCTGCACGAGTACAGAACACATGTAAGGCTGCACTTTGAATACACGTATGCAATTTGGTAACCATAAGAAAACCTACCACGACGAACCAAAAAACGTCTGCTCAGTATATACAAGAAACACTAAATGTCTCAAGGGCATCCATCCTTACATGACTGGAGAAAGAGAAGCCATGTGAATGAAGTCTTCAAAACCTATAACAAATGTGTGCTGGGCAAAGAAACAAATATTTACATGGTCAAAGAATCAAGCATCAAGGGGGGTCCAATACAAACCAGTCCGATTTAACAATACTAAACACCTTTTCAGCAATGGAGTAGTAAAGGCGAGGAACAATCTGCCAGGAAACGTTTTGCAATCACCAAACTGGCAACGCGTTCAAAAAACAGTTTTAAGAAAAACAGGTGAAAAGATGAAAATATTACATTGAATGTACACAGACTCCAGAAAAGAAGATTACACGTCAGTACTGTATGCTCCAGGTGATATTGCCTGATGTACTAACAAAATTAAAGTTTGTTTTGGATTTATATAAATTGTAGTTAAACTCATATAGTGTATGTATGCATAAAAGATGCGCATCTAAATGAATATTATTAGTGTTTTAGTACTCTAAAGTCAGCATCAGATCCGCGTAATTGACCTTAGTCAATAATAGTTTGCCAAACCGAATTAACCAAAAACAACTAGGGTGTTCCAACTATGAGGCTTCAGTCTACGTGGTAGGAGAAACTGAACAGTCATAATTGTGATGTGATTCGCAACTATAAGGCTTCAATGTCTACGGTAAACAGAAACACGTCACACATACTAACTTGTTCTGACCAGATATCATGACGGTTGTTGCGAGTAACAAGTTAACTTCTAGTCTTCCGGTGCAGCTGGTTGCCGGCATATAACTTGTTTGTAGATGGTTCCCCTTATTTTCCCCTCAGTACCTATTTTTTTCCTGCTGCTTTGGTATCTCCTCGGTACACGACCTACATACAGATGACCCTGGCTGTGGCGAGGACGTTAAACCCCAAACAAATAAAACCTGTTGTTTTCCTGCTGCTTTAATATCTTCTCTGTACATATTGTTGTGTCTTTTTACATCGGGTTTAAACTATGATTTGGGTTTGTGGATTAAGTTGGTTGTTCAGGTTTTTAACGTCCTATCAACATGACGTATATCCATGTATGTTGTGTATGTGTCTGCGGTATTTTCGATACATGTATATTTGTTACAATATATGAAATATTGCCTTTTTAACACGATGGCATTACAATTAACATTCCGTTGGCAAGGATTTTTTATTTGCATATAATGGCACGGCTGTTACGTCTGATTTCCGAAAAAGGTGAAAACAACAACAATTCAGATTTACAACTAAAATTGTCTCATGATCACACTTATCAAAACAATGGAAGTAAACTTCGCCTCTAGTTTAATCATCTTAGCATTAAACCCCATACAAATTGTGACATGCTTTTTAATGAAGGACATCTGAAAAAAATCAAATTTGGGGAAATTATTTGCTCTACACTCATTTTGGTGCGTGGATGGTGAATGGCAACAAACATAACATAATTTAATTATTTTGCTGTGTTTGTTGATGGGACAGTCTTCCGATTATCGGATAGTTCTTAGTATAAGGCAATGGTTTTAGACGATTTTTCCTAAAAAAGGTGTATTTAAGCTTACATAGTTGTATGAAACAGCATGAACTATCGAAACAAAATGCATGCTAATTCTTTAGTACATGTACGAACAGCCGACACCATTTTCCTGATAAAGTATAACCGAACGTTAGGGGGACTACAACGGATTGTACACGACATTCAATCAATATCAATATAGAAAAGAATATGACGTACGATAGTTGGAGCCCTAATAATTTGTCGCCTTGTGATACCTAGTGATACCATTGTCAGCTTCTCCCTTTTTGACAAGACATATGTGACTGTTATGACAACAGAAGGCTATCCTTTGTTTTCTCGACCATCTAATTTACTTTAATCATGTTTTATTACCCTGTGCGCGTGCTTTCCATGACTTGATAAGCCTTTAATACCCGTATTTGTTAGATTGAGTATGTAACTGAGACCGACATGTCATCTATATTAACCCTTATAAATAACTAAACAGGATTCTCGAGAGATTTCGTGTTTGATGGAAGGTTAGAAGATGCAAGAAGCTAGATGATTTCTTAGTAGTGACCTAAATCCGCTCCTTACCCTACTTTATACTCTAACAAACACATCCTCAGACATTAATTAACGTAGTACGACAACAATGTATTTGTGTTACAGGACTAACCCATACAGAGTAGCCATGACAGAACGAGAGTTAATTTGTTAACTTTTCCTTACAAAGTTGTTTATGAACTTCAGTTCTATATCAAATTTTGAACAAAATGAACTAGAACTGTAAGCAAACTGAATATAAACCCTACCACTTCAATTTCAATTGAAAAACGTTCAGGATTTACTTTCGATAAACATTTATGAACTAGAAATAAAAGAGGTACATGTATATAACAGCTATCAAAATATTGCAAAACTGGCGAACAATTTAGGTTTAGATAATATGTACAATGTTCCATACATATCAGTCTTGAATGGAAGTAGCAATAATTGGGACAAAATAATAAACTGAAAATTGGATACAATTTGTAAAAAGGGATATAATTCCGATGACAATTTTCGTTGCTGGAGTATATATTGGATTAGTTTTAAAAAGGCTTAACGTCCTATCAACAGCTGAGGTCATTAAAGGACATGCCTACGTGTGTGTTGTGTATGCGTGTGAGTGTGCATGAGGCAGGGCATGTTCGCCCATTGGCTTCCTTGTCATAGCGCGGATGTGATGACAACTTTATATATAGTGTTATCACACTGAAATACCATGCCAAAGGCATAGCACTCTGCCCGGTCACATTTTACTGACAACGGGTGAACCATGTGTTGCGTTTCCCACGAACGTTGAACGTTAACTACCATTTTAAGGACATTGGTATGTCCCGGCCTTGGGGACAGTATTTGTATTGTTTCACGGCCCATCGACAATGCGAGTCATTTAGGGCCAAACAACACGTTAAAATAGACAATCACAAAATTGACTACATGGAACTAGAAATAGAAAAATGTAAAAGGTGTAAAAATGTAAATATATATCAACAGGGAACGAATTGGTTGTAAATCAAATCAGATCTTATTATCAAGATCATCTGAGTGTAAATAATCATATATTGATTGAACAGAAACTGTATCAAATAAACAACAGAAGCCATTGCCTTCCTCACCTAGGCGAAAGTTCAACATTAAAGCCAAAAGTTAGATAGTGCCAAGCAATGCGCTAGAAAAGAAACGCTAGTTAGATGTAGAGAGAAATTTAAAGATCCAAACTTGTGCAATTGGTGCAGCAGCGTTATTTTGGTCGTTTGTGTGTCCCCAAGTTAAGAGCACAAAAGCCAATACCCAATTCTGCAGGGGACTTCCACATTAGTCTCCTCTTACGATACATGCAAGGGCAACAGCAGTGTATTCATTTCGCAATCCCCGACCTACAGGGCGGGAGAAAAGTTTCACCCCAGTGATACCACACTAATAGCAAATCGTCAGAGATATAGCTGTACTAACGTAATCTGAATCTTCACCGGTAGTCACTGAAGTAGGATGTCCCATTATGTAGCTCAAGTAAACACTGAAGTCGCCTGCAAACTATCTACTGGTATGTTGATTCATAGCTCATTGAGAAAAAGGCAACTGATGTGGGAACTTCATGCATAATGACGGGTTTTTCCTTCCTCTACTTTGGGACAAAAAAAACGACGAAAATACTGCATCCATTTCAACAATTTGTGATTTTGTTTTAAGTTCGGCATTTAGGGGAATCGCAACAACTTGATTTACTGTTTATATGAACAATGCGCATTCAGACATCAACACCGATTATTCACATGTAAACTTATGGTTTGATAAACCAACGTTTGATATGTACTTGATGGTCGTGATCGTTATGCAACATGTGTCGATACACTCACAATTACTAATGCTTGTAGTTAATATTCGAATGATCGCTTAATTTCAGAAAGTAAATGGCTTAACAGCTTAGTTGTATATGAGAATGTTGAAGATAGAGTCGCGTTGACGGTTATTGTTGGTACTTGTTTATCACCAGGGGATGTCCTAAGCTGAGGGCTACTTTTCATAGATTGATTAATAGTTTGTTTTGCCGCTGGTGTAAATATCGTGACGGTATTTATCTGTTTATCTGGTACTTTAAGTAATATCAATGTGGGTATT
The DNA here is from genome assembly GCA_032359455.1 of Chlamys rubida. Taxonomy (NCBI): domain Eukaryota; kingdom Metazoa; phylum Mollusca; class Bivalvia; order Pectinida; family Pectinidae; genus Chlamys; species Chlamys rubida. The sequence continues at coordinate 20,696 of JAUMHH010007347.1, forward strand.
AAATGGTGATTAACCGAATAGTCATGTAACAATGACTGGTCTGTGCTGATTACGTCCTTAAACGACCATGGCTGTAAATAGGACGTTCAACCCTATACAACCAATCCTAAATCAGTGCTGATGACTACCTAATTATACAGAATGGACAGTGACACCTGTTAGCTTGTGGTCACGTAGTGCTGCATACATGGGGGACTTTACACTAATTTGCTGTGAGATAAGTATAGCATGATAACTTCATTTTGCTGCTTGAAGTAAAATCCCCGTATTAACAAAAATGTTAAAAAATATTAACCAATAAGTCAACAATTTGTTTTGGTTTTTAATGGTTTAACGCCCCATTAACAGGTTAGGTCATATAGGCACGTTCCTCCATGTCTATGTTGTATGTGGGCTGGAGGCAGTGTCCTGGCGACAGCGCGGATCTGATGCCCGGTTTAGAATGCACTGAAATGCCATGCCGATGGCACGCAGCACAGTATTTGACTCGGTTACATTGTACTGACAACGGGTTTACAAATTTTCTCGTAGTCGAGGATTGTAGAAATGTATAGATTTAACTGTAAGTGGTTCAAGACACGCTATCCATTAAAGCTGGTCTTCGCGACTCGATTAAAATGAATGGGTAATGTATGAAAGACGAGGACGAAAATACCATTCACCGATCACAGGTTTTTTAGAGTATAACTTGTTGCGAACACATTGATTTGGAATATTTTGCCTCGTTGACCTAACAAAATCTGTTACCAAAAATTTCTAATTTTGTAAAAATCAAGTTTAAAATCAACAAGAGGTACCAGTAAAGACACTTTGACAGAGCGATCTGCCTTTTCATTAACTAGTAATCCCAAATATCCGGGAACCCAAAATAATGAAATGCAACATTAAAAAGAAGATGGAACAAAAAGAGGCCATCTCATGAAGAAAGATTCAAATACAATCAATTAAAGGTTTGTGTATACCTATTCCGGTACAAAACCCATGGAAATGCACACAACGTACGAATGTATCATAATTAAAATTATATGTATATTTCTATATACAGTAAATATATATTTCGTCTCGTATTGCCGAGCATTTAATTACACTAATCAAGACCAAAATTTGTTTCCGATTGGAAAAGTATTGGTTGTTAAGTCTTCCAATGACTACCCCTGTATCCTCTGTAATACTCAACTATCTGTTTATTGTAGACGGGAGATGTTTCCAGCTCGCAAATCAAACAACTCGCGAATAATTAGATCAAATCAGAAGTCACGTTGATTCTGCGATTCTGCAATATTTGATCATGAGAACGTATTAAAAACGTCACAACATAGGCCAGCATAGGACACGGTAACCCAGAACACCACAACATAGGCCAGTGTAGGGCACGGTGACCCAGATCACCACAACATAGGCCAGTGTAGGACACAGTGACACAGAACATCACAACATAGGCCAGTGTAGGCCACAGTGACCCATAACATCATAATAAAGGCCAACTTTACAACACTGATGTAACAACGTCACAACATAGGCCAGTGTAGGACACGGTGACACAGAACACCACAATAAAGGCCAGCTTTACAACACTGATGTAACAACGTCACAACATAGATCATTCTACCATCTGTTGTTGGACTGGGTTTAAATGTTTGAAACAAAATTAAATCGGCACAATGGTTTTGCAGAAGAATACAAATTGTTTACGGACACATGACGCCTGAAAAAGTAGATCGCGATAGATCAACTGAGACAATATCTAAGGTTTATTAAACCGTGTTTTAACGGCTATTTCTTTGGGCGGAGGGTTGTCAGTTTTGTTTGCTAATCTGTTGCAGAATACGAAGGCGAATGCCTAGGGAGACACCACTGATAAGAAAGTGTTGATAAGTGAAAAATGTGTTGCAGATCAATTTGGATTCTTCAATGTCCTCTTTCTACCATAACATGCGACATGATACAGCGGCCAATTCTTTCCCGAACAAGTAACACAAGTATATCACAACAATGGCTGATGCAGGACACCATGACCTGTAAGAATAAATAGGCCAGTCTAGGACACAGTGACTCAAAAACATAAAATATTAGGCCAGTGTTGGCACATTTCCTTGGTTATTATAAAGTTGTTTCGTGCCTTATCAGCCAACAGTCAACACTATTTTTAGGGATGCTTGGGAAACAAATGCTCTGGTGGCTCCGAGCTCCTCGGGAAACGCTTTTACTGTTGACTGATAAAGCATGAAACAACGGGTTTGTTACTTGAACAACATGAAACAAACAGCTCAGTGAAAATTAACTTAACAATTAACATGTAATGTTGATACTGCATAACGAGCTACGGTATTCAATTAACAGCAATAACGCTTTGTTGTTATTCTCTACAAATCTTCTATCATTTACTAGGCCGAGTCACTGTGTAACGAATACCCTGCATTCCTCGTCATAGTCATCAGGATGTTTGAAAATAAGTTGCGTTCGATTACATAATGTACATCGCACGTGACCAGTCAAACAGTCCTAGTTTACCCTGTGACCAGTCAACAGTCGTAGGGTAGCAAGCACAATTTATCACGTTACAAGTCTACAGTGATAGGGTAGCAAACACTCCGTTTAGTAATTTTAGGAGGAAAGAGGTAAAACTGGTTAATATTCACTGATATTAAAGAGAGCAGGTAAAAAAACAGCATTGGACAGCGCAAGACAACGTGACCGAGAAACAGCATAACGTATATTGAAAGACAGTGTACCAGAGACGGCACGTTGCCAACACTGATGCTACGTAGTGTTAAATTCTTCATTTTCGATTCGATTTCTTTCGATAAGAACACAACACTTGAAATAATTACATTTTTTTATCTCAGTTTTTTGCTTTCTACGTGAAAAGGAAATTGCGATTTGCTTAAATGATAATCATTTTCGAAAGTGTTCCTAATGAAATTCCACGCACACCCGTCTAGTGATCGCTGTCTGGTGATAGTGTTCCAGTCAAATCACACTGTTGAAGCCATATATCAGATATAATGTTAGACATGTTCAAGATACAGTAACATGTCTACCTCACAATGGATAAACTGCATATTGCTCTTCCGAACACGTCGCAAAAAACAGCGAAATCCGCTACAAGCAAATTACTTGGTGCCACTTACACGACGGAAAAGGGTTGGTGGTTATGGGTATAATAAACTAATGCTGCCAGTCAAAATGAAAGCTCTTTGAAAAAAAAAACCAAGGTCACTTGCAGCAGCAAGTAGCAAGCAAAATACTTGGAAAGATTGAAAAGAAAAAAATGAAGTAATGACGTCACGTTCCAGGACGTCAGATATTATAATACCATTACAAATTCGATACCAGTTTTATATTGCGTCAATTTCGCACTTGTAAATGTGTAAATAAGTAAATGTCATCCATATTTAATTTGTTTAATTTGATTAAAACACTAGAAATGGCTTGTCATGATACATGTCCTGGTACAGATAAACGATCGCTGGATAATTAAATAAAATTATACAGAAATCGACGACAAAAATGTTCGAAATGAAAACGAGACAAGATATGTATTCATTTTCTGCAGTTGTTTCCTAATATTGAACTTAAGTTTTATTTCGTAAAGAGCTATATAATAGATTTTTAATTATTTCGGGGATTGCTGACCATGTTATACATGCGGAAAACAGGACGTACATGTTTCCAATTACGAGTGGAGTCTGACCCAGACAATTCAATTAACGTTCTAGTTATCCGACTGCCAATACGGAAAGCCATTGGCGTCTCATTAAGATCTGTGCGATGATTTGTCAGTAAACAGTACATATACAGGGACAGTTGATTTTATGTCTTTTCATTTTAAGCATCACTTCGGGAGGAAATCTACATCGACGAAATAAAACATGCATGGCATTATGTTTTAAGGCACATATAACGTCTGCTTAGTGTCGACAAACATTAGTATATACACCATTTGTAACACTGATTCTGTTCGGTAAAAGCGAGTTTCCGACCACGGCGAAATTCTCAGAAGATGATCTTTACACCTAAATAAAAGTGATTCTATCACGTTTGCGATGTAACGACACTTTTCATTGGTTAAAAACGTTCACGTATTGGACGATAGACCATGCGCGTACATACATTGTTATACATTGTTGTACATTGAATACATATCAACGTTCTAAAAACTGCCTTGCCAATGTACCAGTAAACAATCGATTTGCGATTTGATTGATTAAAATAATCATCTGGCATAAAGCGTGATGTCGGTGTTTATTTGTAATCGTCTTTCGACCGAATGGTGACAAAGTCTTCTCAAATATATCCATGTTTATTAGACAAAAAAGGAAAACTGCCCAAGGGTCAGAAATGATAAAAAGCAGGGTTTGTGAAATAATGACATATAGCCATTACGTTACACATGTTAGCATGCGCAAAAAAAAGTCTTACTAAAATAATTACATTATCTAGGTCTCCTTGCTTATGGGAGGCGTATGGACTTAGTAGAATAGATATAATATTTTTTTCAACAGCAAAGGGGTATTCATATGCCGTGTCACAGTCCTACCTGCACGACCTGACATGATAAACATATTCCCACGATAAAAAAATACTTTCAAATATGTTTTCAAAAGGATTGCGGTCTAGAAACCTAACATAAATGAAATATTCTTAGCATTTTCAATCAAAACAAATTATGGTTTGAAACTTAATAATCTCAAGTTTGAATTGGAGTCACCTACAACGGAGACCAGTGGCAGAAATGGTTTATTTTGTTGGTTTGACATGATTTCCTTGAACATTTACCGTTTAAATTCATTGTACTCTATTCGATGTCATTGTACATTCACCTTTTATTGACGCAGTTTTTAAATGTCCTCCATTCATGTTGTTCGTGCTGTCGTTTGCTTCTTACTTGGTTCAGGTTGTTGACTGTTTAGAGCCATTTTTATTGACATTTTTATAATGCTCATTTCTGTGCCTTGTTTTGGGTTCACTACCATAATTCTCTGTTGAAAGCGTGATGATACGTATTCCGTCTTTGCGTATTGCAGAGTTATCTTCTCTTGAGAGCAGGTATTGATTGTTACGTCATTAGTTTGTGAGA
>JAUMHH010007359.1:0-11270 GCA_032359455.1 Chlamys rubida
CAACAACAAATATACTGATTCACTCCATAAACTATTAGTATCAAAAATAATGTCCACACATTCTTACATCACTCATCCATAGCAAAAATAAATCAAAACTGCCACTTAAATCAATAAACTCCTTATACAATTAAATCAATGTGGCATTCCGTCACAATAATAATACACAAAATTTGCACTATTTATAACAATTAATCCAACAGTTACATTATATAGACCTCTTCGGTTTCCACATTTACAAAATTAATTCAACAATTTCTCTGGTACTTTAAATTAACTTTACAAAAAAAATATATAGATCCATTTCATAAAAATGTATTATGGGAAGAATTCATTACTAAATTTATATATTCATGAATTCATTCAACATATACAATACATGACACTTTAATACCCACTAAATGCATCATGCTATAATTCATGAAGATAACATCATCCGTTATCGTACCAGCATCATAAATTCACACAATTGAAAGACATTTCACACTAACACACATACTTACAAAAAAATGTAACAAAAATAAATAAAATACAATACAACAGAATACCTTTCTGTAATGTTTATGACATACCACCCCCCAGAAACCTATCTTCAGTAACACAGTCTTTTCCTAACTAGTCCGACGCAAACTGGTTAAAGTCTGTCTCCACCGGTTCATAGTACTCCCGCGACATAGCACTACCGCGGAGCCAATGAATCTTGTCCTGTATGATGGCTTGCCCGTGACCAAGAGGTACTACCTCCTGGTCCCGGGCCACAGTGACAGTCCGCGAGGTGAGGACACTGGTGTCGGACTGGCCAGATTCCAGCAGACGCTGAGCAGCGGCCTCTTCCCGACGAAGAGCCATTCCAGGGGACACCTTCACGATAGGCATATTTTTGTCTCCCGGATCCATAAATTTGGCATTGTGTAGCTCATTTCCGGCTACACTGCCCAACTTAGCCTCCTCTATTGTTAATGTATGTCTCTGCCGGTAATGTCGTTGAACTTGGTTCCGGCGTGGCGAGCGGAAAGTACACCTTTCGCAACAGAAATAGGTGATCATCGGCAGGTGAACCTGGTTCCAATGGAGCCGGACCTGCGAGTAGTTGTCATACTTCCGTCCACCACAAGCTACCACTGGACAGGTCATACCCTTTGTCCAAGCTGGACGAATATCATCATCCAGCGTCTCCCTCTCCTTGGACGGAACCATTACGTCCAGCACATCCATAAGGTACTCTCTTTTTAATTTCAATCTGCCAAAAATAAAATCAAAAATGTCTTGAGTTCAATCTATATTTGAGGGGGGCCCACAATTACAATTGTCCCTCAACTGCACAGTGAAGTGAAGACATCTAGGACAGCAGGATGTTTCATTGCTGCTCAGTTTTAAATCTAAATCTATCTTTACCAACATGTATCTAGAACAACATTTGTATAACTTTGTAATGTCTCTGCAATATACTCTATATTTGATATACATGTTTTCCTTAATTTCTAGATTTTATGGAGAGTATCTGACTGGAGGTTTAATATTTCTACCAACTCTGGTTTGCCGAGGAGTTGTTTCCCCTGGACTGCAGTGTACCTGAGTATCAGTATCATGCCAATCTGACTCATCATATTCACTCTCATTCTCAGCATCTGAATCTATATCCACCCAAGCCTGTGGTGTTTCCCTACCCATGTAAGGCTTCAGATGATCTATATGAACCACTATTGACCTAGAAAAAGGTGACTTCTGGATTTTATAATTGATATCAGTCAGTCTCTGTAAGACTTTGTAAGGACCCGTCCAACCCTGTCCTAGTTTATCCCTAACAGCAGGAAGATACCACCTCCACACAAAATCACCTTCATCAAATTTCCTCTCTTTTGACTCATGGTCATAATATATTTTCTGCCTGGTTGCTGCGCTACCTAGTTTCCTATGTACAAACTCAAAGGCGGCTCTCGAAGCACCCTGCACCCATGACACATACTCTATTTGACATCTTTGTTCAGTCTCTGTGGGTAAACCTACCATTATATCTAGAGGACACGAAACCTCACGGCCTAACATAACTAGGTTAGGACTGCACTCAGTACTGCTATGCCTGGTGGCCCTATATGCCATCATCACATATGGTAAGTGATCATCCCAGTCATTTCTATTTTCATTAACAAAAGCCGACAGCATTTGTATTAAAGTGCGGTTTAGTCTCTCTACCAGTCCATCGGACTGAGGCCTGTAAGGAGTTGTCCTAGTTTTATCTATTTCCAGTTTCTCACACATAGCTTTAAACAGGTCAGATTCAAATTCACGACCCTGGTCTGTGTGTATACTGATAGGGGTACCAAACCTACAAATAAATTCTGCTATAAGCTTGTCAGCTACTGTTTGTGCAGTGTGGTTTGGTACAGCGTATGCTTCCACCCATTTAGAAAAATAGTCTCCTACCACTATGATGTAACTATTTCCATTTTCTGTTGTCTGCAAACCACCCAGAATGTCTATTGCTATGCGCTCTAATGGAGCCCCTACTGGAATGGATGGAGACAGAGGAGCTCGACCCCTTGATGGACCAGATTTTCTACGGGCACACGAATCACAGGCATTACACCAATTTTTGACATCCTCCACTAGGCCAGGCCAATAAAACCTTTTCTGGATCATATCAATTATCCTATCCCGACCAAGATGCCCGGATGTTCTGTTGTTATGTAAGTGATGTAAAATTTCTTCCCTAATGCATGTTGGTGCCACTATCTGTTTTGTATCTCTCCCTGATAAATTATCTACCCCTTTTCTACACAAAATACCCTGATCATCTATGACAAGTAGTTCCCACATATGGTAGAGTTTCCTCAATTCCGAGGGAAAAGTTGCCACTATAGACTTAGGGGGTTTGGTGAGATACTTTGTCTTCAAAGGTAGAAACTTTCCTAGGATCAAGTCCCCTTCCTGCCAAGATTTAATCAGTTCAGGACCCCAAGCATCTAACCAGTTTGTTAACACATTTTCTCTCTCCTCCTCAGGTATCCCATGGGAGCTATCTACCGTTTCCTGAGTAACTGGACATGCTCCGACAGACTGACTAGAGTCATTCAAGAGACTGTCTGTTTGGGATTCTACAGAGTCAAGGGAGATAACTGACTCAGAAGACACAACTGGCTGTGGGGGTCTACAATTTGGGCAATTAACCCTAGATGCTGGACACTTAGGATAACGAGACAAACTATCTGCATTGCCATGTTTGCTGCCTGCTCTATGCTGGATCTCCATATCATACATCTCTAGAACTGCTAACCACCTGGCTAAGACACCCTCTGGGTCCTTAAAATTTTTCAACCAGGTGAGAGAGGCATGATCTGTTCTAAGGAGAAATGGCCTTCCCCACAGGAAATGTCTGAAATACTTTACAAACGTAACTACTGCGAGCAGTTCCCTATGAGTTGTGCAGTAATTTGACTGGGCCTTATTTAGTGTCCTACTACCGAATGCAATAACTCTTTCCTCGCCATCTTGTATTTGAGAGAGAACGGCACCTACCCCTGTCAAACTAGCATCTGTATCCAGTATGAACTTTCCTGTATCTTCGGGATAGCTAAGAACTGGGGCACTAGTTAGGAGATTTTTAAGTGTTTCAAACGAGCGTTCACATTCTATATCCCAAGAAAACTTTTTATTCTTTCTGGTTAACATAGTGAGGGGTAAAGCTACTGCTGAAAAGTTTTGAATGAACCTCCTATATTACCCAGCAAGCCCCAAAAAGCTCCTATAATACCCAGCAAGCCCCCAAAAGCTTCTGACCTCACTAACGTTTGTAGGTGTAGGCCATTCCCGAACGGCCTCGACTTTGTTAGGGTCACAACTTATACCTGCTGCTGAAACTACTGGTTGACAAGCGTCATGTGGAATCTCAAATACTTGAGGCAAGGAGTGATTGTTATGCATGCTTTTATATTGCTTATATGACAGAGAGAGTTCTCAAGTTCATTTGGAAAAACATCATTCTTTAAGTAACAAACATTCTGAATGATTCGTCATTCCTAATAATTCTAAGGAACTCTCTCTTGAATTCCTGCAGAGTATCATACTCTATTGGTACACTTATGACATTGCCACAAGTTCTACCAATAGAGTATCTCAACAGGCCCTGTGCATGATGAAAACAGACAGTGATACCACCGGAAGTTGGCATTACACATGACCCTGTTACGAACTGCAAAAAGCGGGAAATGTCTTCTGAAGACAATGAATAAACAAAGTCTTTCAAGAAGTACGATACCCGCTCTTCTTCAGGTCGCAACAGGTCATTCTCTGTCTTCAACAGGCCAATGACCCGAGAAGGGTAGGCTTCAGTCTTTCACACAAAGACACCAGATCACCTTGTGTCACCTGATGGACAGAGACATCCTTGTAGATTTCAGGGATGCCGGAGCCCATCAGCTGACACAGGTACAAAGGCTTCCCAGTCAGCTCACATGCAGCCAAATTCTCTATGTGCTGTATGAAATTGTCCTGTGTAGGCATGACCGACATAGAGAACCTGGCAAACATGTTTGTCAACTGAGAAAGCTCATCAGATGTCAATGTGGTGAAAGAGTCTAGCCCTTTCCGGGTCAAAGCATGCTCGTGCTCAGACACAAACAATAAGAAATCCTCTAAAAGAATTTTCTTATCCTCCGCAATCTGACCAAGAGCAGTGCTGATCAGGACAGTTCGACATATCTGCAAGGGGAAACCTTTTGTCAAGGCAAGACCATGACAAAGGATTCCCTCCAAGACTGGATAAATGGAACTGGCCTGAGCAAACCTGTGTGGAGGGAGGTGTGGCACCAACACACCTGTGTGGAGGGAGGTGTGGCACCAACACACCTGTGTGGAGGGAGGTGTGGCACCAACACATCCTCACCTGTGAACAATCTAGAACAGGCTTGCTCCCAGAATGTAGAAAACAGGTCCTTTGTAAGGCCTCCTGCATCTTCTCCAGACTCCCCAGCAAAGGTGACCCCGAGTCTGTGCTGTAACACCCCAGGATCCTTGTACAGGTCCATGAGGTCTTCAAATACGTGGTCTCTTCTCACAGTGACCTGCTGTGTGTCCGAAAAGACAGCATCTAGTCTGTCAAGTGCTGAAAGACATAGAAAATTGATATTAACCTGGAATATTTCTTTTGTGTGATTTTGTAGCTTTATTATAAACTAGACCTGACAATTTGATTGAGGAAAGATGATACCTAATTTGTAATGTGAGTAATATGAAGACACAACCCCATTCTCTTTGATATAGTGTAAAATTTACAGTTCCTTTGGGTTCAATGAGTAAAAAACACAGGCTATAACCTTTTTCAAAGACAACTCAATCGAAAATTATAATACAAATATATGAGTGAAACAAGTTACGAAGACCAGTAGATAAGATAAGTGAGGGAATATCAAAACAGCATTACATTACAATAATTAATAACCAAATATTAAAAAGAAAGTGAAGTGTGACCTTTGACCTTTGACCCTTTAACTTTGAGCAATAACCACACGATACCTCTAGTATTAATATGAAATAAATCTGCTGTGGGCCGGGGTTCATGCTCCAATCTTTCTTGCCAGTAAATGAACATAACTTCAGACATAATTTGATTGATAATTTTAATAAAACTGCTATTGTGACAACTAACAAGGGCAAATTCAAATCTTGAAAAATAAAAAATAAATAAAAAATAAAATGGCAAATTCATCTTGGTATTAAAGTATTGAAGGGCAATGCAACATTTGCATTATTTAATACACTATACACTATAAACAATGCAACTTTTGAAAAAGCAAATAAGTACCTTCAGCCAGAGATTTTAATATTTTCATAAATTAAAAGTGTTTAAAATATTCAGTAATCAGTACCCATACCTGCTTGTAAGGGAGACACAGGAGAGAGTGAGCCTTGTGCACTTGTTGAAGATCTTGTAGAGCTATCAGTGATGTCCAATAAAAGAGGACTCATCTCCGGGGTTTGGTTTCCTTCAGGTGATGGTGTCTCTTCTCCTGACTGAAATAGAAAAGTATTTCAACATCATAGGGTGTTGTCCTTATCCAATTTCCCCCAAAATGGATTTAAAGGAAAAGTACCAACAACTTTTTAAACAAAGGAGCAAAACACCTTAATAAGGAGAAATTAAGGAGAATTAATTCAAATTTTGTAGTAGAGTTAACAATGCTGTGTCTAGACAGTGGGACAGACCACCTGATTCCAGTACAGTGTATAACATTATATTTTTGATGTAAACCATTTCCATTTTATCAACTGATCTGATAAAAAATGTTGGTTCAAAATAGTTAAAGCGTTCCAATTATATAGTATAGTAGTGTCGTCTTCCGCACACATTGAACAAATGACTACCTTTTTGATGGGTAATACCCAGCAAGACCCATGATCGTTACCAAGCAAGTACATTATGAAATGTCGGCGCTTCCTTAGATACGAAAGCTGGACGAATCTTTTTTTTAAATCTCAATTGGAAGCTTTTTATCTTGCACAGTCAGCTTTCAGCAAAATATGATTTTGTCTTTTTAGAAAATTAAAAGGAACACATTTTCTGACTTTTTCTTTTTAATTTTACAAGTGTAAAAAACAAAACACATAAAGAATTGAGCATAAAAATGCTGTTAAATGTAAATATAAATATTTGACTTGGAATTTATTTTGTGAACAAAAACGTTTGTCTCCCCTGAACGGTATAACAGTTAAGGCCCAGACAAGATATCTCTGAAAACTTTGCACATATTTGACCTTTGATCTCAAGGTCAATGTCACAGAGACCTAACAACCTTACACTGTACATCATCTGTGGGTGATGCAAATTATTTTATTGCAAATTTCATCAGGATATCTTAAACTTAGCACTTATTTGACATTATTAGAGGAACTGCCTACTGCTAAATTATAAAATGCATTTATGTTTTTCTAATTGTAATGGTCACCATTATATAAGTCCTCAAAACTGATCCCATAGTTGCAAATGATGCTTTGATCGAGTTTACAATGACACCGTATACTTGTATACTAAGTTTAGTCATAATAAGACACAGTGAGGGACCATTGACATCACCTTGGCATACACCTTTAAATGTTTGAAACAATCAGATGTTCCTGAATAATTGGCACATATTTGACCTTTGACCTTGGGCTCAAATGCAGGTATAATTTTTCATAAGATAACCTTCATTGGAAGGGGAGACAAAATTAATTTATTCATTTCAGTGAGTCAATGACTGGATCAAAGTGGAGTGAAAAATTGTACAATGATGCTTACCATTATTACTCTGGCATTTTGTCGTATAGTTTCCCTTGCCCTGATTGCTGAAGAGCGCCTGATTGATACCTTAAAGAAACAAATTGAGTTTAAATGCTTTTTACAGAAAATGAATTATGAATCTTTTAATTCCAATTTGGAAAAAACATTAATAGTGCCCAATATCTAGTAAAAATTCTTTGAAGTTAAACACTTCAAAAGGATATGAAATATTTGTAAGAAAATGTCATTATCTTCCTTTTGTATCATACTAAAGAATAGATGACTGAAAGTCGTATATAAATTGTGAGTAATTATTAATGTCAATGATATTGAAATATTGTCAAATGTCAGTAGGGGTATTTACCAAGTTTGAATTGATGCCATATTATTTTAAAAACACAAGATTAGCTTACCTCTTCAAAATGTCAAATAATACACAGTTACATAACAACAAGATTGTATTGAACAATATACCAAATTTCATGACTTTATTTTTATAAAGTCTTCTTTTTTTAATAATATTAATTTTTAAAATATTTCCTTTTGAAAGTGTGGACGGACAGAAGTTCCCATTACCAAGTTATGTCACGTCCACATTTTTGAAGGACATAAAAGAAACCAGTGTCCAAAATCAGGAAATTTGTTGTGTCATGTAACTATTTTCAGCAAAATGTTTAAACAAGATATATGATTTTATTTTCTACTTTCATTGAATGAAATTATACACTCTCATTTTAGTCTTATAGTAGTGATAGGGTAACATTAATTATGCATTGTTTTCATATTTTTTGTTAATAAAATTAGGAAAGCTATGATATAACTTACCTCACCAGGAGTATCAATGTCTGTATATGAAGTGTCAGTTGGTTCCTGTATGAAAAATATAAAGTCTTTATATTTCGAGTCACAGACAGCCTGTATCATTAACTCAGACTTTTCAACCATTATAGAACAAGAGGCTCTGTATTGCTCACCTGGTTATTTTAGCAGTTATAGCGATATATGAAATAAATTTTATACTGTACTACAAATATTTCCAAATATTTGCTCTGTCTCTCAATAACACTCTTATCTAATTGGGTCCCATTCTCCTGTCCCCATTGGGATGGGGCATGGTTTATACAACATTGAATCATGTTGAGGCAAGGATTCTCTATATCAAATTAGATTAAGAGAAAGCTATGGGATAAAATAGTTAAAGGTCATTTTGATTTGCAAAATTTGTTGGGCTCCATCCAAGGAAGATACTTGTTTAATATCATGACTCCATGCCTTTCACTTCTTCAAAAGAAGCTGTTTGCACTTTTTGCTATATTTGACCCCTGTGACCTTGAAAGTAGGTGGAGGTAATTTTCAATAGCAAACTTTGTCGGGCTATATCTGTGACAGTTACCAACCAAATAATATGATTCTATTCCTTATTGTTATTCAGAAAAAGTCGTTTGATAAGTTTGACATATTTGATCCCTGTGACCTTGCAAGTGAGGTAAGGTAACTTTCATTCGCAAGCTCAATCCCTAGAAGCTACCAGACAAATACTAAGATTATATTCGCCAAATTGTATAATTTTGGTTCATATTAAGATTCTATACCTATCAGTTATTCAGAAGCAGTTGTTTAAAGTATTTTATACATTTTACCCCTGTGACTTTGAAAGTAGGTCAAGGTCATTTCGTTCTTAAACTTTGTTGAGCTCTTACCAACAAAGCTATTACCCAAATATCATGACTGTAGGCCTGTCCCTTCTTCAGAAGAAGTAGTTTAAAGGAAAAGTTGACGGACAACGGACGGATGGACGACAAACGCCGCACCCTGCATAATTATAAGCGTACTAGCCCTTTGCGCAGGTGATCTAAAAAAAAAAGCCCAAGGGCCTCAATAGCTTACCTGATATTTTATTTTCAATTTAAAACTTGCTGAGTACTATACCTGTTTATCAAAGGAGTACAAGAAATACAAGTTGCATGAACTACATGTCAATTTGTTTGGGTGGGTAAGACACCAAGAACATGACTATCCTTCATGTCCAGTGATGTTTTGAAAAAAAACATGTTACGACCCAGGGAGGTAGTCTCCAGGGTAGGATCTGGACCTCCGGGCCAATCCTGGTAGCATGTTTTCTTCTGTTCATGCCTAGCATTTGGATATTCGTTTATAGGGTGAAGATAATATTCCTAAATTCATATGGAAGGTCAATGATTTTATTGATTTGCCTCTATTTCCAAAACACCTCTGCCCCATGGGAAGCCACACACACTGTTTATATAAACCAGTGTCCAACTTGCCAAAGTATGCCCATTACTACAAAATTTAGTCCTCTTTGCATGTAGATGATCGATAACAAATTTGGTGATAATCCCTCTTTTCGAAACCTTTTAACTAATTTTCCTCTATTTCCCCTGTTTAGGGCGTCTCTCTGACCCCAAGGGATGTAGGTGGGTGCAGGGGTGGGGGTGATCACATGCTTTGTTTATACAAAATTGAATCCCCATTTTTTAAAGATGCTCAAGAAAAAGTTTGGTTAAATTACCTTCATTGGTACAAAAGATTTAAATTTTCCCTCTATTTCCCATATTGGGACCCACATGCATCTCTGCCCCAAATGGCGGCCACAGTCTCAGTTTATACAAAATTTAGTCTTTTTTCCCTAAAAGCAAACCATTTCACAAACCATTTGAAAGACTTAAGGTTAATGAAAACAGTTTAATTCAACTCACACGTCTTAGATGCAGTCTCAGTCTTCTTCTTCTGATGACTGGTAGGGGAGCAGTGACATCAGGTGTTGTGGTGGCAGTTGTGTCAGGAGGCTAAACAAACAAATAAATACAAAAAACATTCATTATATATAAACCATGAAAGTAAACATAATTTCAATGTTGCAATTCAACATGACTACCTTGCATCAGTCTCAAAAGTTAACATGCACAACTGGGGACCAAGGGAAACCATCATATAAAATTTGAGAAAGATCCCTCAGGTCCTTTCTGAGAAATAGCAATAACCAACATTCACTGTCAAAATCCAAGATGGGTGCCTGTCGGCCATATTTTTTATCTGATCAGTCTAAAAAAACATGCTCAACTAGGGTCCAAGGTGAACCTTCATATTAAATCTGAAAAATATCTCCCAGTCCTTTCTGAGAAATAGCGATAACAAGAATTGTTTAAGGACGGACGGCGGACGGACGAACCACGGACTACGGTCGAAGGGCAATTCGAATAGCCCACCATCAGATGATGGTGGGCTACAAATAGAAGCTTTTTCGTCTTCTTGTCTTTTCGCTTTGGCGAGTTTTCGTCTCTTAGCTTTTGCGGGTTTTAGTCTTTTTGTTTTTTAAGTTTTTTTGGGGCTTGGCGACAATACGAAAAAAACGAAATGTCATATATAAGCCATTATTCAATTATTGTTGATTGTGTCAATTCACTTTTAACATTTATTTATTGCTTACTTTTGTTTTTACATTACATGGCGAACACCCAATTTCTTCTATCCTTTCTCAATAGACATTTAATCATCCGTAAACACAACTGACCTACTGGAGGCACGGTAGTCTACTGGTAAGACGCCGGGCTCGTGACCGAAGGGTTGCGGGTTCGCGTCACGGCACGGCACTCCGCTTGTTCCAGTCTACTCAGCTGTAAATGAATACGTGGTTGGGTAGTGCTAGAATTGTTGAATGCTAGCTGTTAGCACTGGCTGTATGCTCCCCAGGGAGTTGAGAAAGGTATTGGCTGGTTGCAAAGGCTCTATAACCACGTATCATAATTTGTGAACGGCTTTGAGACGACCTACGAGCTAGGTTGTGATAAAGCGGTATAACAGAACCTCGAAGTATTATTATTACTATTACTGAATTTATGTTTATTTGAATTTTTTTTTCGTTTTTCCTTGCCTTTAATTTCCCAATAATATGCATAATATCATAAATATTTGTTATTTAAGCGTTAACCAACATACCTGTTACAACAGTGAACGTACGTATACTATTTTAAGACACGGAGTCACCGAACGCATG
>JAUMHH010007370.1:0-11269 GCA_032359455.1 Chlamys rubida
TATGCGGAAATTGTGATACTGTCTCCCTACATTGGATTTTCAACTAGGGATGTACTTCCTATTTCCGTTTAGCAATAAACTCCTATGACCTTAAACTGTTATATAAACTTTAGAAAAGTTAGTTAAACTTTATTTTTTTCCAACAAGTAGTAAACAAGTGTTATCAACTGTTTATAATCCCTCATTTTGGCCGGAACGGACACGTTTGGAGTGTTATTGATGGGGGAATAAATAGAAGTACCATGAGAAAATCTACTACTACTACAACAGTTTTAAAAAATATTATGACAAAACAATTTTGAGTTCAGTCTCCATCTATCTGCATACCAAAATGTATTCATAATATTAAGAATGTAAACTTTAAATAATAATTTTGGGATTTCTAGTGAAAATACTTTCTCAGCATAACAACTTTTTAATTTACATCATAACATATATGCCATGACAAACCATGTCAAAATAAGTGCAAAATATCCGAAATTATACAATATAAACAAAAATCCACTAAACTATACATGAAGCTAAACTAAACTGGTGCGTACATTTGTAGACGTAACTGTACGAATGTGTACAATGCATGTACTTAAATGGACTGGTGTGTACATTTGTATTTGTAACTAAGTTGTATTGGTGTGTACATACATGAAACTTAACTGTACGAATTTGTACAATGCATGTACTTAAATGTACTGGTATGTACATATATGAAACGCAGTTGTACTGGCGTGCTAATACATGAAACTAAGATGTACTGCCGTTTAAATACATGTAACTACATGTAAGTTTTACTAGCGTGTACATATATGTAACTAAGTTGTACTGGCGTGTTAAGACATGTAACTCAGTTTTACTGGTGTGTACTTTGATGTACATCAGTTGTACTAGTGTGTACGTAAATGATACTAAGTTGTGCTGGTGTGTACATACAAGTACTTAAATTGTACTGGATTTAATGTACTGGTTGTACATACATGCACAGGAGTTGTACTCGCACGTAAATACATGTAACAAAAATGTACTGGCGTGTTACTACATGTAACTAAGTTGTAGTGGCGTGTAAATGCATGTAACTAAGTTGTATTGGCGTGTTAATACATGTAACTAAGTTGATCTGGCGTGTAAATACATGAAACTCAGTTGTACTGGCGTGTATATACATGTTACTCAGTTGTTAAAGTTACATGCCTAAATTGTACTGGTGTGTGCTTACATGTACTTAAGTTGTACTGGCGTGCAAATACATGTAACTAAGTTGTACTGGCGTGCAAATACATGTAACTAAGTTGTACTGGCGTGCAAATACATGTAACTAAGTTGTACTGGTGTGTACATACATGCAACGGAGTTGTACTGGCGTGTACATATATGTAACTAAGTTGTACTGGCGTGTAAATACATGTAACTCAGTTTTACTGGCATGTAAATCCATGTGCCTAAGTTGTACTGGTGTGTACTTAAATGTACATCAGTTGTACTAGTATGTACATACGTGTAACTTAACTGTACGAATGTGTACAATGCATGTAACTAAATGTACTGGTATGTACATACATGCGGCAGATTTGTGTAAATACAAGTTACTAAGTTGTACTGGCGTGTAAATACATGTAACTCAGTTGAACTAGCGTGTAAATACATGTAACTCAGTTGTACTGACGTGCAAATACATGTACCCAACTTGTACTGGTGTGTACGTATGTGTGTGCGTACATTGTGTATATATGTACATGTACCTTAGCTGTACTGGTGTGTACGAACATGTACCTTAGCTGTACTGGTGTGTACGTACATGTACCTTAGCTGTACTTGTGTGTACGTACATGTACCTTAGCTGTACTGGTGTGTACGTACATGTAACTTAGCTGTACTGGTGTGTACATACATGTACCTTAGCTGTACTGGTGTGTACGTACATGTACCTTAGCTGTACTGGTGTGTACGAACATGGAACTAAGATATATTGGTGTGTATGTACATGTACCTTAGTTGTACTGGTGTGTGTGTGCATGTACCTAAGTTGTACTTGTGTGTGCGTACATGTACTTTAGTTGTACTGGTGTGTACATAATGTACATAAGTTGTACTGGTGTGTAAGTATATGATTCTAAGTAGTACCGGTGTGTACATAACTTACTTAGTTGTGCTTGTGTCTACATAACTGTGTTACATGTAACTAAGTTGTGCTTGTGTATACGTACATATATTTAAGTTGTACTGGTGTGTATATACATGTTACTTAGTTGTTTTGGTGGGTACTTACATGTAACTTAGTTGTACTGGTGTGCACATACATATTACTACATTGCACTGGTATGTACTGGGGTCTACATACATGTACCTAAGTTGTACTGTTTGGACGTCTGAAACGTGGAAAATCAAAACGAAGGAATTCAATATTTTCTAATTTTGCCCGACACATCTCTTGGATATAAAAGCCGATTTACAAACAGTCTAAAAATAGTTACTACTTAAACAAACAAAGCAGTCTGTGTTTAGAACAGTCTATATCTAACTAGCTGCGATATCGTAGCTTTCTGACGACGAGATTTTTTTTTATATTGCGTCGTCAGAGCTACGAAGCGGTCCCATACCTGCTAATGGAGCAAAATAAAAAGTGTTCAATGTATAAGATCACTCGTAATTAATACTTCATATGTGTTGAATGTTATCAAAATAATGTTTGATTGTTAAAATAGGGACCCTTACCGTAATAAAATGAGTCTTTCACGAAATTAGCGAAATCGGGTTCGAAAAAATAAGAAACGACCGCCATGACAGATCACGCGAGACTATCGCTAAACGTTATCTCAATTCCCGTTTCTATATATGGTCTGCATGACCATATTTGGTAGTTACTACTACGACATCCAAAATGGAGGGAAACTGCGTCAATTGTGGCAGAACTTTTGCTCTGCGTAAAGGGGGAAAAGGCTACCAGAGGACCAGCATACAGGCAAATGTCAAATTAAAACAAATAGATAAAACAATCAAGGATGTAATAGAGGAAGAATACAATGTTACTATCACGCCGGACATGAAGAAGACGCGATTTTTGTGTCTAACATGTTCATGGTCATTAATTTCCATGGCCAAATCCAGGGAGACTAGACAAGAGGCACTACAACAGCTAAAACGGGTTGGAGAATCGCATCGTTATCTCGCAAAAAAACTGAGAAGTCCTTCAGTTACACCTAGGAAGACAAAACGACAGAGAGTTGTTTCACCTCAAAAGGTATGTCACGAAAGCTCAATTATATATTGATATCATCTATATTTGAAAAAAATTATCTGTGAAAAAAAAGTTTACTTCACATTTTATAATACAGATTTAGACCATGGAAAGTGAAAATTATTGAATGAAAAATAATGACCTTTCATAGTGAGTATTTTTATATCAATGAATAAATTAGTGGCATTTATTAATTAGGTTTATAATGTTTTTAACCCAGAGTGGACCTTCACATGATGTGCCAACTGGATCTCGAACGCTCCCAAAAAGACAGGTATTTATATATATATGTGATTAATTTCTCAATTTAATTAACTAATGGTGAATGATGTACAGTAATTGCTATGTGGTTAAATATTCATGATCATGTGGATTTTCAAACCTCAACAGAGCATAACTCGATCCTGAACTAAATAAAAATAAAATTATCACTTGTTATTAAATCAGAATATAATTTTCAAGCCAGGGAAGATTAAAATAATTTATTTGTTTTTATACTACTGTCTGATACTATAAGGCTATTTTGAAGCTATTAAAACTTATTAAAATCACATGAAAGTATTTTAGCAGCAAAAGGGTACACACATTCATCTTATTTTAGATTGAACCTAGAAAATTAATATGTCACTGTTGTCATAACACACTAAAGAGTAATAGAAAAGGATTCTTAATTTCACAGATAATTTCACATTTTTACATAATCATTTGTTTTTTGAAGATGTCATTCCAAGAGGGGGAGGTTAAAAAGGCTGTTGCGTACATTTCAAGGAGACAGTACCAGAGAGGATTTGATTTGCTGATAAAGACGAGGAGTGGTTTCAAAAAGGCTGTTAACACATTTATTCAGCACCAAATTCAGGCAGAAATGGTCAAGATTTGTGATCAAAAGTCATCATGTTTCAAAGGCGGAAAAACTCTTGAAGAAATCAGAATGTTTGAATGGAATGACCGCTTCGAGGAGATGTCTAACAAATGTCCAATTCTCACAAATGTGCTAGTGGCATCCCTCACTTCAAAGGCTTCCCTTCAATATTTAGGACTTTCATCACGGAGAGAGGTCTCTGTCAAGCCATTAGTTGGGTCGTTGATGGCTACTATCTTGTACCACAGGAAGCCCAACACAATGAATTATTTTCAACAGATGAATGCCTTGCAGATGTGGTTAGCAGGATGTAAAAGACAGGTATGTGCACGTGTTTAATAATAAAAAAGTAGATTTCTATGTTCATTTTCCCGAATTGGAAAAAAAAATGAACATGTCCACAATGTTATAAAACAATTGCTATAAAAATAGTGAAAAGAACATTTTGTATTAATATTATCCAAAATAATAATAATTTGATAATACAAATGTAGGTTTTTAAATAAGTAAAAGTCTACAAGTATGAATTTGCTTTTTGTGTTTTTCTAGGTGTTTGCTAGTTTCAACCACCTTGGGTTTTGTGTGGGGATAGGAGCAACAAGAACAGCCATTGACAGAATCAGGAAAAATTTTGATGAGCAAGTCATCAAATGGAAAACAACAGTGTGTGACTATCTGCTGCTACCTTCAGACACTTCAGCTGCGGAGACTATTCCATATGCTGATAGTGGCAGTGATGAAAACATGTCATCTATTGACCATGATTCAACACCAACCCTATCACCCCAGGCAATGTCACCTGTAAATCCTGAAGTACAAGAAGAGCATCAAGTAGCATCTGAACATGAAAGCATGTCTAGTAAATCACAACACCATGGTAAAATATAATCATAATATTTATTATTTATTAATACAGAATCTCAAGCCAACAGTATGCAGTTTATCTGTATGAATACATGTTGTATGCATAAGGTACAATTGAACACAATTTAGCTGAATCTACAATTGCACTTTTGATTTTCAAGTGTTGTAATATTATTCTCCATGTCACCAATTACTATATGACATTCAGTAATTCAGAATAAAAAAAAATTAAACTGATAAAAAAGATCCTGTATAATTTACCTATTACAATGCAAATTTTCTTTACAACAATATAACACTGAAATGCTGTGTAATTTAATTTTTCAATGCCTAACATTGCTATACAGTGGTGTTTTATTTCAATATTTTTTTTTTACTTTTTAAAGGGAAATTTGGGTTTTCCTTGTGCTTTGACAATGTGAACCAGAAAGTGACAGTGAGACACCAGACTCGAGACAAGAGAAATAAAATGTATAATATGGTACAGGGATATGCAGCACTTGACAGAATCGCAACGTTACATATGTCAGATGATACACCTTCACCACAGGCCATTCTTGATATTCCTCTTGAGAAGTACATTCCGTCAGAAATGGATGAGGTAGACTTGAGGTCCGAGATGACAACGACAGTAACCAGAGTGTTGTGTGAAAATATTCCTGTGTTCCAAGACATGAAGCATGAAGTCAACTGGCACATTTATCACCCATACTCCTTAGAGTCATCTTCAAAGAGTGTTGTGGTAGGTACAACAATATTTTACAATACTGGCAACTTCAAATTATCAACAGTAATTAATTTCTTTCACCTACAATTGTGCATAATACAATATTGAAGGAAGACATTTAAAACATGTACTTGGTAAATTCAGTCAAGTATTGACTTCCCTGAAACAGGAATATATAGATGTAAATATTGAAGCCTTGGACTATTTTACAATTTATGAAGTATGTTTTTTGGCTGAAGGAACAAAGTAGATTACTATTATACAGAAAGCTGTTATTCTGTGATCACTTGTGTATTTTCCAGGTTCCAATAGGTGTAATGGACAAAGATGAAAGCAAGGTGGCTGACACAATTGACATAATGGAAGAATACCACAAGTATGTCCCACTAAAACCAGATGGTGGTCCTTTAACTATTCCATTGCATGCAGATGGGTTGAGTTGCGAAAGAGGGAATGATGCACAAAGTGCTCGCATCAATGCAAATTCACCATGGACACAGCTGCAGGGGTTGACCATGAATATTCAAGAATGGCACAAACGATGTCTTTTGCTGCAGGTAATTATATGTGGTACACTATTCAAACAAGCTATAATTGGCTAGAGGTAAATGTTGATGTGTTCTCTGTATGTGTGTTAGGATTATAGGGTGTGAATGTATATTGAACTCTTTAAGAAAATTAACAAAGGAGAAAAAGGGAAGCATCTGACAATATTTACCCTTCCCTGTTGATGTTTGCATAATTCAAACACTATATTATATACATCCTTCTTTGATTTTGCCATAATGCTTAAATCCAGACAATTTGGTCTGCCATTTAAATAATGAAAGTGCAAGTAAATTTTAAAATGAAGTATTGTGTGTTTAAAACTCAATTCATATAAATGTATGTATTGTGTTCAAGTTTGATGTCTGCAAATTTTTTCTGATAAAGGGATTGTTTTTTTTAGGATGTGTTTGATGAACTATACAGTGGTTCAAGTGGACGAGAGAAAGGCACCCTCTTCCAACTGAAGAACTATTTTGACCATCGCAATGTTACCAAAAACGTTAAAGAAGCATTTAACTATGATGAGGAATTCCTTGAATTTTGTTGCAATGGTTACATTGTTTTGGCTGCTATGCATCTGATGCACACAACAACCATAAATGAGACTCCTCAAAATTTCCCCGTGTCCAGAGAGGACCAGGTCCATTATCTAAATGGAATTGCAACTGAGATCATGGACATGGTGTTTATATCCTCCCAGCAGACTGTGAAAAAAATACTGGAACAGACCGAAGAAGTACAAGTAGATTCTTGCACCTTTTGCATCTGTAAAGAGGACAAACCTGGTGAAACCATGGTTTTTTGTGACAACAGGAAGTGTCCAAGGGGAAATTGGTTTCATCTGGAATGCATGGACATGGAAGAAGATGATGTTCCAGATGGGAAGTGGTACTGTTGTGATGACTGTAGGAAAGGCAAAGGTGTGAAAAGATCAAGAAAGCACTTAAATGTTGCTGAATCCCTGATTGACCACAAGAAGAATTACACACTGCTAGTAATGTGGAGGGGATTGAATCCGAAAGTGCGTCGTGATGCAATAAGAGAAAACGATGGTAACAGAATCGTGCTTCACTGGAGATTTGACATGCTGCAGTTTTATGAAAAACACCATCCGAAGTACTTCCTGATATGCCATCGGTTACTGTCAGCAATCAGTGGTGCTGCATCTCCAAGACTTCAGCATGCACTGACTTGGAACAGAACTGTCAATCCTCATGGTGGTAAGGGAAAGAACATTGCGATGGACCTACAGATGGAATTCTACAACAAAGAATATAAAGGTAATAATTGATTTTATTAAACAAGCTAAGGATTTATGGTTTTTTTCATGTATTCTTCTTGCTCTAATTTCAGTTTCAGTAAACACACCTTAATCCTCCAATGTTCAAAAAATGTCTATAATTAATAATTATAATTAATTAATAAGCATTAGAATTGACATGAGTCTGGAATACTTTCCTAGAAACAAACCTAGTAGCTAGATATAAACACAAATTAAAGTCACAATTGAAACAATGATGTTATTTGAAGTGATTGTTCTCTCAAAAGAAATTAAGTTTTATCACATGAACTGTCTTTCAATTACAGAAAGCATAAAGGATGCTGCAGGTCAGTTGACGAGTGCCACTATTGCTAGGCATAGCCAGATGGTGGGTATAGGGAAGGTCCTTTGTGCCATATATGACAAACAAGTTTCGGGTTTGTCTGGGAGGTCTGTGCACAAGTCTGGAGAAGTCAGCAGAGAAAGTGACCTAAAGGAGTTTGTGTCCCTACTGCAAGAGGAGAACCTATTCAACTCGCAACCTGGAAGAAAACATCCCTCATTTCCTGAGATGTGCCTTAACTTGTACAAAAATCTGCCTCCAAAGGCATTCAGATCAAGACTTGTAAGAATAAAAAAGGAGATGTCTCAGCGGAGACAAATCATATCTCAAATGCAGAGAGACTAGCTATTTTGTACTGTTATACAGATTATAGGTCAGTGAATGTAAAACAGGTGTACATAACTTCAATTTCTTGCCATATCTGTTTGTTCATGTATACCCAGGATAGAGAATACATGGGTTATTGTGAAGATTTCAAGCAATATCCAAAGAAGTTGAAAGAACACAGTTCACTGTAACTTAGTGTAAGAATGATTTGAGTGGATCTTCAAGTTTACATAGTTGAAAGAACACAGTTCACTCTAACTTAGTGTAAGAATGATTTGAGTGGATCTTCAAGTTTACATACACATTTGCATGATTTCTGACACACAATGCAACATTTGCATTTTAGGCATGTGCAAATCATTTCACAGCTACCAGCACAGTCAGTGTCAATTTTAATTTTGTCAATGTGTTTTCTGTCCATTCCTTTAAGGTGGAACTGGGATAGTACCAACCATCTTATACATGCTTCCAGTGTGGATGTTTTCTTCATGTCATCATCACTGCATTTGGACACACTGCGTTTGAATACATAACAAATGGCATATCCTGGTCTTCCATCTCTAGCACAGCGACCTATCTCTTGCCAGTAGTTTAAAGTTGAAGAGGGTATTCCCCAGTGTACCACAATGTCAATGTTTGTTATATTCACCCCCATCCCAAATGCAACAGTTGATATTAAGAGCTGAATGTTTCCATCTTTCTGTACAAATTGTTCCATGATTCTGCTCTTACTGTCACCATCTGTATTGGCATGGTACATTTCTACTCTCCTGTTAATTGCAGATGGGTCTTCATTTACAAAGCACTTCTCCATCAAAATGGTCACAAACCATAAATATATGCGGTAACACAGATTAATGGACCTCACATAGATAATTATTTTGCGTTTCAAGTTTTCTTCAGATTTCAAATGATCCATTATCCAAGTTAGTTCTTTTTCAAAATTTTCGGACGATTCACACATATCAATAAATATGTTGGGTCTGAAATAGAATGAAAATATGCAAGTTCATACACAGATGTTAAGGAAATCATCATATACATGTATAGTAAAGTGATCCAATGTATTACCTTGGTATATATAATCTAGCACTTATATTAGACTAATATGCTGGATTAACATTTGAAATGTTTAAAATATATTACTTTCTGTTTATTACAACCTTACAAAATGTTGTACCTGTCGGGCAGTGCAGCTACTACATCTGTCTTTCCTTCATGCAAACCTATAACTTCATAAATGTCTTCTTGTATTTTTTTGGTGGCTGTTGCTGTAAGCGCTAAATTTGGCACATCAAACAGGCTTTGTAAAACTGGTATTTGTCTGTATGTAGGCCTGAAGTCCAATCCCCTGAATTGGAAAAAACAATGGGAATGTTCAGTGTGTATTTAGATTTTTTCCCCTCTTGGGTGGGGGTGAGGTGTTCATACTTGTTTTGTTTTTATATGTGAAAGTGTGAGGTTAGATGTATTTCTTGTATGCACATTCCATCTAATGATTATAAATTAAATACAGCAGAATTTTGAAAAGGATCATGGCATTTTGCCTTCTTTATAAAAGTAGTATGTTGATATATAATCATTTTACTATTTACATATTATGAACGAAAACATTTTGTATAACATGGTAAGATACTATAGTACTTTGCTGCTAAATTTAAATCAGCCTTTGGAGAACACTCCAGGTATATGATTGTAGGTACAAATGAAAACAGATTTGCAATTGGCAGATGGTAGTGAAGGAAAATGTGAAACTATCTATAATATACATTTGTAAGGGAAAAAGTAACATTTTCATACCATGATGAAATACAATGAGCTTCATCGAATACCAATATGCATATTCTGTCTTTAAAGTGGTTCTTTAAAACTGTCTTCCACTTTGGCAGGATTCCTGACTCGGGTGAGGCAAAGATTATACTCAGATCTGCCCCTTTAATATCTTCAAAATAAATTTAAGGAAGTTTGTAGTGAGTTAGACAGTTTGAATATCTGATTATGTTGAGAATGTCAAAGTATGAAAAGTACCACAAAAATGCTCCAAAATTCATGTAAATCCATCAGTTTGAATATCTGATTATGTTGAGAATGTCAAAGTATGAAAAGTACCCCAAAAATGCTCCAAAATTCATGTAAATCCATCTCAGTGTTTCATATTGTCCATTTTTTATATCAGTTTTCATATTGTACATTTTTTATATCAGTTATTATCAAGTCAATTACCATGTGTTGCTGTATCTTCAATCAGAGCAGCTGCCTTTATTCCATATGCCTTAAGTTGCTCAACCTGATCAGCCATCAAGGCTTTCAGTGGTGAAACCACTAAAGAAGTGTGTTTTCTGCCAGGATTTAACTAAAAATTGAAATCAAATACAGCTTTTAACTGCACTCATCTTTGTTTGGATTGTTATTTCTTATTCATTGCTTGCCTGGTGTGGATTGATGGCCAAGTGAACTCAATCCATCAACTTTTGCTTAAATGACATCTTGGAAGCTTTTAGTCAGCTTTCAATTAAATTTGACAATTATCATACTTAGGTATTTAAAATAATACCAATAAAGTTATCCAAGGACAGGGGTCAATTTGACTATTGCTTTAAACGACATCCGAAACCTTAGAAGGTATATATTGCTCACAATCAGGAGAATTAAGTATACAAATGACATCTAAAACCTCCTGTTTACTTTATATCTATTAAACAAATTGTAAGTTTTGAATGCCAAGGTCACTGAAATGTATATTGTCATTATAAAATGATTCATTTGTGAAAAGTGGAGGTCATGAAAGCTACTTTAATTCACTGATGAGCTATACAAGCCTAATAGGCTATTCAGTATGTCATAATACTCGAGAAATATACAACATTCCCTTTTTTGACCAATATTAAAAGAAAAAAATCCAAATTAATTAAGCAATCAAAAAAAAAATCACTTACCTCATCTAATATGAGTGGCACCATGATAAATGTTAGTGATTTTCCATATCCAGTAGGCAAAAGAGCAAACACATCTTTTTTGCTAACCAAAGATAAAATTATGGACCTCTGCTTATCTTTTAAATCAATGTTTAAATTGTATTTCTTTTTCGCGGCTTCCACAGCTTCATC
>JAUMHH010007381.1:0-11269 GCA_032359455.1 Chlamys rubida
ATATAAAATGTACGTCCTTCTCCGTCGACGTATTTGGCCAGAGAGGCCCAAATACGATACCCGACCCCAGCTCTCTGGGACATGAATAGGACACCACGTGACAAACACGACAGGTACACAGGTAACGCACGTGAACAGGACAACACAGATAAAACGCATTACTCGCACAAGGGGAGACGGTCAAATGAAAAGTAAATGAATAGAGTAAATGAAATAAAAGATTAAGAATGTAAAAGATATAAAGAAGAGGATTGAAAAGGAGAGTTTATATAATTCTGTAATTGGCCTATCACTTAATAGGCGCCTGTCACATTTACAGTAAGGATGCTGACGGCAGGGGCCCTCGCTGTACCCCAATAACAGTAAGGATGCTGACCGCAGGGCCCTCGCTGAATCCCACACTTACAGTTAGGACACTGACAGTAGGGTACCTCGTTGTACCCCACACTTACAGTAAAAATGGTGACTGCAGGGCCCCTCGCTATACCCCACATTTACAGTAAGGAAGGTGAATGCGGGGCCCTTCGCTGTACCCTACACTTACAGTAAGGATGCTGAACGCAGGGCCCTCGACGAATCCCACACTTACAGTTAGGACACTGACAGTAGGGTACCACGTTGTACCCCACACTTACAGTAAAAATGATGACTGCAGGGCCCCTCGCTATACCCCACACTTACAGTAAGGATGCTGACCGAAGGGCCCCTCGCTGTACCCTACACTTACAGTAAGGATACTGACCGTAGGGCCCCTCGCTGTACCCTACACTAACTATCAAGATTCTGATCGCAGGGCCCATGGCTCTACTCCTCACTTACCGTAAGGATGTTGATCGCAAGCCCCCTCGCTGTACACTCACTAACAGTAAGGCTGCTGACTGCGGGTTCCTGGCAGAACCCATACTATCTGTTAGGATTCTGATCGCAGGGCCAATGGCTGTACCCCACATTTACAGTAAGGATGCTGACCGTAGGCCCCTCGCTGTACCCCACACTTACAGTAGCTCGCTGTACCCCACACTTACAGTAAGGATGCTGACAGCAGGACCCCTCACTATACCCCACACTAACAGGTAGGATGCTGAACGCAGGGCCCCCGCTGTACCCCACACGTACAGTAAGGATACTGACAGCAGGGCCCCTCACTATACCCCACAATAACAGGTAGGATGCTGAACGCAGGGCCCCCGCTGTACCCACACTTACTATCAGGATTCTGACCGCTGGGCCCATGGCTCCTCCAATCCTTAACCTTAAGGATGTTGATCGCAGGCCCTCTCACTATACACTCACTAACAGTGAGGCTGCTGACTGCGAGTCCCTGGCAGAACCCACACTATCTATTAGGATTCTGACCGCTGGGTCAATGGCTGTTACCCGCACTAACAGTAAGGATGCTAAACGCAGGGCCCCCCGCTGTACCCACACTTACAGTAAGGATGCTGACAGCAGGGCCCCCCGCTGTACCCACACGTACAGTAAGGATTCTGACAGCAGGGCCCCTCGCTGTACCCACACGTACAGTAAGGATGCTGAACGCAGGAGCCCTCTCTGTACGTCACACTAACTATCAGGATTCTGACCGCAGCATCTACCCATCACTAACCGTAAGGATGTTGATCGCAGGCCCCTCGTAGACTGGCCACCGTCTCTAGAATATTGAATTATAAAGAAAAAAGTTTAACTCAAAAAATGTTGATCACTTGGATGTCTAAGTTCTAAACTAGGGGGAGATAAGCTATAGTAGTAAAATGCAGCTGAGAAATTCTTCACAAAAACCTAGGGGATGGTAGCCAGTCTAGCCCCCTCGCTGTACACTCACTAACAGTAAGGCTGCTGACTGCAGGGTCCCTCGATGTACACTCACTAACAGGAAGGATGCGGCCGGCAAGGTCCCTGGCAGTACATACATGTACACTAACTGTTAGGATTCTGACCGCAGGGCCCATATGGCTCTACCCCATACTTACTCTAAGGATTCTGACCGCAGAACCCCTCGCTGTAAGGATGCTGCATGCTGTGTATATAGCCACTGATCCTTTAGTGACACACAACGCCGACAGAACATTGACTTCCGTCAATGAGATGGAATCCGGAAGGGCGGACTAACCAAATTAGTGACACACGGTGTAGGGTCTCCGGTTACTAATTCGATGTAACTATTACACTGTGCATGTCATATCGGACTGATAACTACCTTCGGTGCAAATCGTGCAGAGTTCTTCTCCGTAAGTATAAAAATTAAAATGATTAAATCTTATTCAGATATGTATTACATTTAGCAGTATGGAGTAAAAACTCATGTGATGGTTATATGTTTAAGGAACGAATTACATATATACAATTTTAAACTACAGCTCTTGATTCCAGTTTATAATCAATGGAAATACTACGACACAATTGCACTATAAATGGAAGTCATGCTTTGTGAACTGAGGTACTTTAATTTAAAAATAGACTGTTTGTTGAGTTAAATATGATTAGCTTGTGGGAAAAACAATTCCATTTATTTGTAGAATGAGACGTTTTGTTACAATAAGTCGACATAACGAGGTTCATTTTAAGTCGGCATAATGAGACATTTTTCATAACAATTAGACAAACTGAGATACTATAAACATATAATCGAGAAATTCTTATTGCATGAATAAAAAGGTTCAGATTGTTATTCGAATATTGATATTCTATCAACGGGGAAACTATATTTGTACTGTATCTTTCGCCAAACGAGATCCGATTTTATAAACCTTGCAGGACTGTTTATTGTCCTTACCCATATAGAGTCCTCTGCCAAATTCAAGCTCATATACACGTATTTTATCCTTCTATGTCATATGCATTTTCACATTTTTTTCTGTGAATTTTCCAGAAGTCAGTTGTAACGCAACTGAAACATCATGAAAATGAATTGTCGGGATTTTTCTTCTATAATATTTCATAATTTTCTGTCAAGCGTTTTTTTTTTAGATATAATAAGTTAAGTTCGTATGTACGTTTATTTATTATACGGGGCCCCTTCTAAAATGCACTAGTATTTAAGTTAAGTTAGGTTAACATGATGTTTTTACATTTTAAAGTTGACAATCATCATTGATATTCATTTATTATAATCATCATACAAGAACGAACTTTTAAGTTATATCGAATCTGTTCTCCTCTTAGTTTGTTTGAATAATGTTATGTCCGCTTTACTACCCAGTAGTTAGGTTATTCGGCAGGCGAAAGTTCTCCTGATGTAAGATTAAGATGCTTTATATAAGGCTAGTATAAACAAGTTGGAGATACAGGGTTTGTATACCGATCTAGCACAGTTGAATTTTTACTCTCAGAAAACAATTTTTCCTCATTATTATATAATTCATTAAAATTATGCTACATATGTGGTATTATTTTCAAATGGGTTTTTATGAATTGTATTGTAAACCCGGTCAAATGTTTCTTATTAATAGTTACAATATTTGGTAGTGGTTCGAAAAATATGGTGTATACTGTTAAGTGTCTGTGGCCGAGTTGATAAATTGTGAAATACAACACGAAGACCTGGTACACAAATCAATCATTGCTAATCTAATTGGATTTTAAAGTGCAGTTGTAAAGATTATTTCACAGGGGTATACAAATCATGCATTGTCTCATGTGATCACGTTAAGATAATCAATGATAAAAATGGTATAGATTTATCGTCTTAATCTTACATAACAATACAGCAAGATCCGATTTGCTTTGCAAGTTAAGTTCAATGTACGCCTACAGCGGCCAAACTACTCGGTGCATTTTTATCCGAATCTCAAACTGTGTTTATTACATTGTATACATATGCAGTTGTTACCGATTTGGCACAATTGTCGCTTCGAATGTAGAGGGACATTAATTATTGTTTTGTTGGTTTGCACGTTAAAATACATATCATACAGTTAAACTATTAAAAAGCATTAAAAAATAATTAAATGAAAGATGCGTGTTTGTCCAACACTTAATGTACATTTGAAGACTATGATAAACAGCACGGTTGAAATTAAGTATGTTTGCTTTACTGGCTTGCAGCCTATTACGCCCTATTGCATTTAGGATAGCACTAAGGTTTCTCCACTACTGTCTGTCTGCCATCTCAATCTCTCCTTAGTGCCCCAGCTGCAATGCATGGCTCCCTGTTCTATTTCTACCGTTTGACGCCTTGTTGCTTTTTGGTTGTCCTCTATTTCACCTTTCTTCAGCTTTCAGTGCAGCCAACCCTTGTGATAGAATATTTTCGTATCCTTTGACAATTGTTACATTATAAAATAAGCCCTGTTTATGTGATATTCTAAACATTCATTGAATCATATTCTACTGGTGTCATTCATCTCCCAAACTGCAGTGGAAGGCAGTTCTGGGACTGAAATTACAAGCGTAGAAGCAACTTCAAAGAGTTCTGAATTCTGATTGATATGGCCGGGAGCTTTCCCGTCCTTCAAGAAATTGATTCCTTGGATGACCTTTTCTTTAAAATGAACGTCGCTTTCATGACCGCGTAAACTGTCTCTGTTCCTTCCTCGTCGTTAACTGGTTTGTGGTGCCTTTTGTGATATTCTTCTTTGATACATTTTGACACCTTGTAGCTGCTCCCTTATCTGTTGCATTTGTTCCCATCTTCAGTTTTAACGCCATATCCTCAACATCAAAGTTTTACCTTTTCCCCGTTCGAACTAGGAACTTCACTCTTCTGTATGTGTACTTTGATTACTCTAGTTAGCTATCCTTCAGAAATTCGGTTTTAGTATTACACACTTCATCTTGATTGCACATATTGTCTTAAACGCTCTCCATGTCATAAACTTTCTTCTCTAATTATTTTATAGCTTATGGACATATCACCTATTTAGCTATATTTGGCTATAAAGAAAACTATTTTATTTCTTCTGAGGTATTCTCGGGTGTTATAATGGTTTCTATTGGGTCTAAAAGTAAAAAATGCTAGGAAACTGTTCGTGATCACCTGCATGGTGAATTCCTCATTCACACTTGGTTTCTTGGTCATATCACACATAAAAACGTCGGTGTCCTTCTAAGGGAGTAGTATCTTGTTTCTAAGCTTTAACTTGACGGAGGCTTCTAATAGGTGACGGTCGCCACCACAATCGGTTCCTCTGCACACCAGGACGTCTATTACGAAACTACCAATCATTCATCAGATTGTCAATATGTTTCTAATGTTGGCCGATTAGGGAACACGAAGCCGCTCTTGCTATGCCATCAACCATACAATTATTTCTCTTTTTTTTTGTTCTCAGTTCTCAAGTCATGTTGTCGAGTATTTTTCTATATTTGCTTGAACAAAACCTACTATATCAATAAATAGGTTTAATTTTATTTTGTTTAGTGTCATATTAACATCTAAGGTCGTTTAAGGAACTATAACAATAATGAAGACAACATGAATCTACACACAAATATGTTCGAAACATGCACTTCTTTTTAAAGGGTTAATGTTTCCTCTAACACATGTGGTGATATCTCCCGTCGGAATACTAAACTACATTTCATCTTTTTTAGTCTATTTTAAAAAGGAAGAACTATGGCATCAGGTCCTGAGGAACCGGATATACTTCCTGTGAAAGAAAGTAAGTCATTCTATTAAGTTATAGATAATCAAACATTCATCTCTTTGATTTCATTCGGAATATATACGATCATATAAAACAACTAGTGTAATGCTTATGATTGATAATTTGATGACGTATCACACAGTTACCCAGTAAAGAGTATGTAAACAAAGTTGTACGGCTACTCTTTGTTTAATTCCATTTCAAAGATATGCGAGATTATATGACCCTCCCATATCATGCCAGATCGCTTGATTTGTCGATTCGATCGTCATTTCATACATTTTATTGCCAACTTCTACATATTTTACACCTTTGCGTTTATACGCTTTACCGGTGATTTGTCTCATTAAGTTGAGTTCATATGACAAAAGCTTTAAATATACTGTAAATGACAATAAATCGGTATAATCTATGAATCACTTTAACAAAATACATTACAGGAGTAATCGATATGTTTTCACGGTTATGAGTAAATGATGAGAACAAGTGTATATCTGTAGGCTTTCATTTGCTTTTATATTATTATCAGACACGTTAATAATGATATGAAGTTCGCTCATTTTCATTCCTTAATCCCAGAATTTGCAGTTTGGAAACAGCATGAAAAGGTCAAAGATACGACATCATCCGAAGAAAATACAAAGACAACTCCCAGAAAAGCAGGTAATTCGTTATTTACTCCGTATTTCTAGTGATAACATTACGTCATAATGTGTTTGAATATGTTTGTGGTACATGTTTATCATTCTTTGGTGTTTGCCATAACCTTATAGCTGGAATACTTTTCTGGTAGGGTCTATATGAATTGAATTGAAAGAATAATATAAAATTTGGTATGGTATAATGTTATGAACGAAAGTTTTATAAACACTTTCACTGTGTTACTGCGTTTCTACATATATTTCTATCATACACTTGGACAGATGTCCATATGTCGCAGTAAAAATTGTCTTTGATTTGCTTTCTGAAACTTGCATGTTTGTTTATTACATTTGTAAAAGGTGTTTCTTTACTTTGTGTTTATCGATTGATGCATTGATAATACAATTAATAGATATACGAAGTGACGTAAAACATTTAACACACACGTCATTACACTCAAACACCGGTGACTGAAGAAGATGTCATCATGATGTAGTGACTCACCAACAGAATAACATATTCTCAAGTGATGGCGATTATAAAATGTCTTCTTAACAGTTTCATGTGTTGGTCAACAGGACGCAGCTATTTTATCCTTATAAGTAGACCTTGAGTAGATACATGTTACCTACTGTAATAAACATTGGATGACACTTTGCAGACAACAGACAAAAAGTGACCATCTTAGATTTTTAACTGTTAATAAGCATATACAGTCTTGTGCAAATGATAAGTTCCATGTAAATCCTATATATCAAGCTACATAAGACACTGTACAACGAGAGTCAAAAGAATCAATATTAATTGATATATTAAAACCTAGTTTAAATTGTTTTAACAGCACTGATCGTTGAGTAAATAAAGAAAATGTATGTGAAAAAGTCTGTTGCTATACTCATGCCTGTAACAATATACATGTATCTATTTTTGTAACACCATCTTTTTTGATCCTCAAAAGAAGACGATTAAGTGTATTGTTAATTTTTGCGTCAATTGTGGTAGATTGTATAGTGACGTCATACGGTATCATGACGTCATCACTTTCTGTGTTGCGTTATTGTTCTGTCAACAAAAATAAACAGTTCTCATGATGAACCTCTTAAAAGGTGAAAGCGCTAGAAAGGTACTAATAAACTCTTGTCATTTGTTATATATATATATATTATAAAAGCAGAAACATAATCCTTACGGGAGAAGAAATAATATAAAAAGAATATTTCTCAACAACAAGTTTTTAGAACTTTCATCTCGTCAAGGAGATTCTTCAGACTGTTTATTTGAAGTAGATATTGTGACGTCATAGTAATAGTTCGCTATAGCGACGTCCGCTATATGCGTACCCTGGTTACATGTTCATGCAATTTTGTAACATAAAAAAAGTACTGTACAATTGTATTTTCTACCAATATAACAGTACATATATATATAGAAATATAAAGTTATATATCTAGCTTAAATATGGTAATATATTTTGAAATCAAGCTTATGTATGTTTGAAAACGATATAGTATTTATTGTTATGCCTTTCCTAAATATACATTAACGACGACTGCTATCGCACAACGTTCGACCATCTTGCGCAAGATGTAATCGTCAAAAGAATTAACGTTCGCACATGGTGCGTTCATAGCACATCTTTAAATGTAGTGCGATCCAACAACTGTGTTTGCTCGAGGGATTATTTTTATGATAATAAGGTCATTGTTAACTTTAAAAAACACACCAAATAATCGGTTTTGATTGGATTTGTTACTTTCTTTCTTTTCAGATACTCAAGTTGATCAAGCTCCTGTCTGCAGTAAGTAACACTATTATATTTCTTGACAGGTTCTAAAATACGGTGGCTGATATCGGCAAATCGTTATTGTATAACAAAATTACAAGTAATCAGGCTTACCTTTGGTTGTGTAACAAAACTCCATGTAGCCGGGCTTACCTTTTTTGAAACAAAACTACATGATTCCAGGCTCACGTTTTTGTGTGTAACAAGACTACATGTCACAAGGCTAATCTTTTTGTGTTACAAAATTACAAGTAACCAGGCGCACCTTTCTTTGCGTAGCAAAACTACATGTAACCAGGCTCACCTTTTATGTTTAACAAAACTACATGTAACAAGGCTCAACTTTTCTTGTGTAACAAAACTACATGTAACAAGGCTCACCTTTTCTTGTGTAACAAAACTACATATTATCATGTTTACCTTTTAAGTGTTGCAAAATTACAAGTAACCAGGCCTACCTTTTTTTGCGTAGCAAAACATGTGACCATGCTCACCTTTTTTGTGTAACAAAACAACATGTAACAAAGCTCACCGTTTGTGTGTAACAAAACCTCATGTAACCAGGCTCACATTTTTTGTATAACAAAACTACATGTAACCAGGCTCATCTTTTTTGTGTAACAAAACTACATGTAACCAGGCTCACAATTGTTTGTTTGTAACAAAACTTCATGTTACCAGCCCCACCTTTTTTTGCAACAAAACTACATGTTCAATGGCTACAAGTAACTAGGCTTACCGTTTTTGAGTAACAAAACTACTTGTAACCAGGCTGACCTTTTTTGTAACAAAACTACATATTACCAGTGATCCTGTTTTTGTGTAACAAAACTACAAGCGTGTTTGCCCGAGGGATTTTTTTTTATGATAATAAGGTCATTGTTTCACCAAATAATCGGTTTTGATTGGATTTGTTACTTTCGTTCTTTTCAGATACTGTTGCTCAAGCACCTGTCTCCAGTAAGTAACACTATTATATTTCTTGATAGGTTCTAAATACGGTGGCTGATATCGTCAAATCGTTATTGTATAACAAAATTACAAGTAATCAGGCTTACCTTTGGTTGTGTAACAAAACTCCATTTAGCCGGGCTTACCTTTTTTGAAACAAAACTACATGTAGCCAGGCTCACTTTTGTGTGTAGCAAAACTACATGTAATCAGGATTACCTTTTTTGCGTAGCAAAACTACATGTAACCAGACTCACATTTTTTGTGTAATAAAATTCCATGAAACAAGGCTTACCTTTTTGTGTAACAAAATTACAAGTAACCAGGCTTACCGTTTTTGTGTAACAAAACTACATGTAACAAGGCTCATCTTTTTTGTGTAACAAAATTACAAGTAACCAGACTTACCTTTTTTGTGTAACAAAACTACATGTAACAAGGCTCATCTTTTTTTTGTAATAAAATTACATTTAACGAGGCTTACTTTTTTGTGTTATAAAATTAAATTATACCAGGGATACCTTGATGTGTAACACATTTACATGTGACCAGGCCTACCCTGTTTTTGCGTAACAATGCTAAAAGTAACCAGGATTACCGTTGTTTTGTAACAAAACTTCATGCACCAAGGCTTACTTTTTTATTTAAGCAAACTACATGTAACTAGGGTCACCTTTTTTGTGAAACAAAATTACAAGTAACCAGGCTTACCTTTTTGTGAATCAAAACTTCATGTTACCAGGTATGCCTGTTTTGTGTAACAAATTTCCATGTAAGCAGCTTTATCTTTGTTGTGTAACAAAACTACATGTAACTAGGCTCACCTTTTTGTGTCACAAAATTACAAGTAGCCAGGCTTACCTGATCTGTGTAACAAAACTACACGTAACAAGGCTTACCTTTTTGTGTAACAAAACTACAAGTAATCAGGGTTAGCTTTTTTGAGTTACAAAACTACATGTTACTAGGCTCAGCTTTTTTGAGTAACAAAATTACAAGTAATCAGGCTCACCATTTTTGTGTAACGTTATTACAAGTAACCAAGCTTACCTTTTGTTTGTAACAAAACAAAATGTAACGAGGCTTACCTTTTTTTGAAACAAAGCTACATTTTTCCAGGCTCACTTTTTTTGTGTAATAAAACTACATGTAACAAGGCTCACCTTTTTAGCTCACCTGCCCGAAGGGAAAGCGAGCTGATGCCATGGCGCAGCGTCCGTCGTCCGTCCGTCGTCCGTCAACTTCTCTTTTAAAACGCTACTTGTCCTGAACGGCCCAGTAGATTAAGACTAAATTTAGTCTGGAGCATCTTTAGGCCAAGGGGACTTAATTTTGTATAAACGGTGGGTGTGGAACCCCTGGAGGCAGAGAGGTGGGACCAAATAGGGGAAATAGAGGTCAAACGTTTAAAATCCGCCTTCTACTGTAGGAATTAAGGGATTTCATCCCAATTTTGTCTGGAGCATCCTTGGGCAAAGGGGACTCAATTTTGTACGAACAGAGGGTTTGGACCCCCTAGGGGCAGAGTTGCGTGGCCAAAAGGGTAAATAGAGGTACAAACATTTGTAATCCTTCTTCTACCGTAAGGATAAAGGGATTTTATCCTAATTTAGTCTGGAGCATCCTTGGGCAAAGGGGACTCAATTTTGTATAAACGGTGGGTGTGGACCCCCTGGGAGCAGGGGAGTGGGGTCCAATAGGGGAAATAGAGGTAAAACCTTTAAAATCCTTCTTCTACTGTAGGAATTGAGGGATTTTTTCTAATTTGGTCTGGACCATCCTTGGGGATAGGGAACTCAATGTTGTATAAACGGTGGGTGTGGACCCCCTAGGGGCAGAGTTGCAGGGCACAATAATGAAAATAGAGGTAAAAATCTTTAAAATCCTTCTTTTACCGTTGGGATTAAGGGATTTTATCCTAATTTGGTCTGAAGCATCCTTGGGCAAAGGGGACTTAATGTTTTATAAAGGCTGGGTGTGGACCCCCGGGGGGCAGAGTTGTGGGGCCCAATAGGGGAAATAGAAGTAAAACCTTTAAAATCCTTGTTCTACTGTTGGGATAAAGGGATTTTATCCTAAGTTAATCTCGAGCATCCTTGGGCCAAGGGGACTCAATGTTGTATATTTCATTTCAATAAGTTATATTTCATTTAGAAAAAGGATTGAACAACAGGCATAGCCTATATTAGTTCTCTCCTAAAGGTAACAATGAGTATGTCCTCTACATATAATTAGTAGATTAAGAGTTTTCTAGAGGGATTCTTCTCCGATTTTGGTTATCATTTGGCGGGTCGTCGTTGTGTTTCAT
>JAUMHH010007392.1:0-11269 GCA_032359455.1 Chlamys rubida
TAACATCGCAATATATTTAGACCTATAAGAGGTGTTTTGACCAATCAGCGTGTGGGAAACTGACAGTTATATAATAAAGCGGTATATAGGAACCTCGAATTATTATTATTATTATTAATAGATTATAGGCCATACTAAAACACTTCAGTAAGATGAAAATTGGAAGTTGCCCTTCAGTAGCCCCGTCTCTATATGACCTAAGCTGCTGCAAGTATGTAGAGCTCCAAGCATCCCACGACAACTAGGTTGGTGTGTTGTCAATCTGGACTTCTAACTGTGGTTCTGACTGCACTACAATCGTTAATACGGGTCAAATGCTATAGCACTTTGCGCTAGGTTACGTTAATAGGTACGTAAGGATGCTTCGATCGAAATGGGTAAATAGTTTAAACTGAATAATCAACGCCTGCGTTTGTACATCATCGTATACGTTCAATTCACCTTCGTATTCCTTATCATGTAGGAAGCAAAGTGATCTGTTCATTACAATCAGTATATTTATTATTTAGACCGAGACGATACATTGGGCGTCAGCTGGTCCTTTATACGGACCTATCTATACCGAAGTGTGAAGTCAAACAAATTAACTATTCTGCTATAAGGCAGTGTTGTTAGATATGCAATCATTATAATGCAGATGTTCATCGACATGTTAGTGTAAAGGTTCTAATAAAATATGTCTGTTGCAGAAACGGTGTTGAATTTAACGTACATGTACTGATTCTGGGATGAATGGTTGGTTGTAAAGGTTTAACGTCCTATCAACAGCTAAAATCATTAAAGGACGTGCCGTCATGTGTGTTATGTAAGCGTGTTTGTGTGTACATGTGTATGTGTGCCGGACACAGGATATGTTGGTATGTTTGCCTCCTTGCAACAGCGCGGATCTGATGCCGACTTTAAAGTGCTATCTCACTGAAATACTATGCCGAAGGCACCCAGTTTAGCATCCTGTCCGGTCACATTATAATGACAACATGTGAACCAGTTGTTGCCATTACCCCAAATTCTCAACGTTAAGCAGGGTATAACAACTGCCATTTATAATGACTTTGGTATGTACCAGCCTGGGGGCAGAACTCATTGCCTTCCTCACCTGGGCGAACGCGCAACACTAAAGCCAAAGGTGAAGCACTGACATGCAGGACGCTAGGGAATGAAAGGTAGTTAGAAGTTAAGAGAAGTATGTAGATCCTAAGTATTGCAATTGTGACTCGGGGTAAATAGGTAAGTTATACTGTAGCATGTTTTCTGCATTGTCTTGTATGACCTAATTGTACTGAAATGTACATTTTGTGCGGAGGAAAAGATAATAGCTGTGGACAAAAGGTCTTTTTTTTTTAAGTTATGCCTTATGGTTTCGTTGTAACTTCGCTAATTCAAATTTCAAAGACGTGATTTTTTTAATTTGTCCTAGATTTGTATGTTAGATATGGTCGATGAGCAGAGGGTGTTCATCCAACTGGAACGCTTTGTCCTATTTTCCTTGAACAACTTCATTGGCTTTCCAAGGGAAAATTTGGTTTGTTCATAATCTGCCCTAGTTTCATTGATTTTGAGCTATAAATATGAATTCGTTCAGGCTCGCTACTCTTCTGTCTCTTTTGACGTCACATTATTCCATTATCTGAAAGAATCTCTCAAGATGTTGTGACATCGCAAGAGACAATATCATATGTAGGCGGTGTTTACTTATGATAGGGCACGTGGAAATGCTATTTCGCGAACATATCATACATAATGTAACCTGTTTATGGTAGCAGGAAATCCCATCCGGTCATCTGATACCAGCAAGGGGGACCTAAAAGCAGTGAGGAAAACTACGCGTTTTCGTCATGTAGGGTCCATGTGGTTGATGTTGCTAACCTGAATGTCAGTTAGCAGAAACACAAACTTTTCAGTAAAATACGAGTTTTGTTGTAACTAGAATGTACCTAAACCTAAACCCTCTAAAATCGCTTCAAATATTAATATGTATCAATATATTGAAGCTAAAAACGAAGCAATTATTTTCAAGTGCATCCATATATATGTAGAAACGTTTTGGCGTGAATATTGCGAACATGTTATAAAATTAATTAATGTTATACGTGTAGGTGACCTATAAGCATGCCACCTGGTGGTATTAAATGGACGTCAAGCGTATGACGTTGGCTGCCTATGGATACACAATAATTACTCACCTAACAGATAACTGTTTACTAAAATATACATTTATTTATCAATTCGACTACCATTCTCCCTGCAGGTTATAAGGCATTAAAACTGAATACGTTTGCCATATCTCAGTGCATAAATTTAATTATGGGCCTAATGTCTGATCATGTGTAGAACCCAAATTATATTTTCTCTGTTCTCTGCTGTGGTTTCTTGAATTTGTTGGCACAAACAAAAAAGGTTTTAATCTCTCAATTTTATTTTAACACTTTTAATTCAGTCTTTCCCTATTCATTCACTATTTCGTGTTGCAGTGTACCTAATAGTACACTACTCGTGCTATATTGAAATCAACACCTTACCAAATTTAACTGTTAAGTTCATTTCGAGTCATTTGAGTTGCTTTTGGTCGCTTTAGGTCCAAAATGCCGCTCTTGTGTCGAGGGTCCTCTAAGCCGTAACAAATCTTTATGGGCCACATCATCAGTGAACAGCTCCCCTTCAAATGACCTTAACTGTTGCAAGGCTAAAATCGCTCAACAAACTGTTAAGGTCAACATACAATAGCCCGCTGTATATACTCGTGAAGCTCAACGAAGTATCACGCCCCAGACAAAGTTTCGATAACTAAACACGTGTTAGGGAGCAGAACACATCAACACTGTAGGTATTTGTTTTATAGGCTTTTCGAAGCTACCCCAATGCTCTTGTCGTCATACAATTCATTGTAAATTGTCAGATAGGTTTTATTGCGTAGACGTCGAGAAATGGCCATTATGGCGTCTGGGCCGAGGATTGTACCAACTTAACGCCAACGCGTTCATGCACCTGCTCATTAAACCCTATTTAATAGTACGATAAATTCATGTTACCTTCATCAATAGACAGCTCTCTTGTTTATAGTTTCATTACCAACCTAATCAAAAGTAACGGCTTCCAGCCGTCAATTGCTGGTGATTTGATATATCGTTCATTATAATAACGGTTTAACAGAGATATTTCATGGAATTTTCTGTAATGTATCATTGAAAATACCCTAGCGGAGTTATTTGTTTAGAACTGATACAATTTCAGATTTATTGTATCACGAACCATCTGCTGCACATTTTATTGCAGAAATATAATATTATGAATTATCGCATAATGTACCAAGTGGCTAATCTGATTTATCATTGTTAACCAATAATTGCTAACGTAGAAATAACGAGCGTGCTTGTCATATCAACGCATCTATCTCCAGCACTGGTATATTGAAACAGCATATAAGCAATCAGGAAAACAGATACATTCGATTTGCTTTTCATTCATTTTGAAGAATATGTAAAAGGCACGACGAACACAACAAAACAATGATTTTTATTTTCAGAGATACGGTACGTGCAGATCACGGCACTTTATTTTCCAATTTGTACAAACAATGATAACGTTATTTGTAAACAGACATTCGCCATTAACATCCTTTTTCGTTTAGTTTCAGAAATTTCGTGTTATACCGTACTGTTTAATTATATTGTGTACTCTCGTGATTAATTGATTCCGTGTTCATTTACATAATTAATTATATCTTTAATTTAATTAAAAAGGCGACAATTTTAATTTGGCTTTTTCAATTTCTTAAACGACGTTTGAACTATCAGCACGCTATTCAATTGCTTCACAAGTCATCAACAACCAAAGGAAACACATTTTCGTAATTACTTCGTAAATAAATATGACTGACTTCATTTCAAAAGCATCATTAATTTCATGACGACAATTAACCAGATAGATATTATTGAAACTTTAAACAAAAAGCATTAATTGGTTGACTCAAAAGAATGGAAACATCTCTACATAAATAAATATGGTATTGCTGAAAAAATTGTTGTTGTTGAATTGTTCTTCAGATGCTAATTGCAAGACTGTGCTCCAAATACATGCATGACTATATAACTTGGTTAAATAGCATATACATTGCATACCAAAAAACGTAAAACCCTTAACAAATATACCGTTAAAAGATAACATCATATTGAATTCCTGTTAGAGTGAGACATTCTAAACATCATTATCTGAAAAAACAAATGTTTTATGTCATCCCATATGCAAACTGCAAACGCTGAAATGTTCGCGTTGTGGAAATGCTGGATCTCTTTCGCGTTGTTTTAATTGGCGCGGAAAATATCATCACGCGAATATGTTTTATTATTGATTATCTTGTTTAAAGATACATAGGACATATAGATTGTTTGCCAACGGGAAAACATTCACTCAGCTAACAGTTTAAAGAAACTCAACGCGAACATGTTCACATGCGAGAATTTCAGTTATTCACTTTCACAGTAAATGGTTATCTGTGCACGACAGGGTTATATCACAACAAAGTAACATTAATTTCGCTCTCCGCCTTCCCATTTCATGCATAAAGAATGCAATTTTAGGTCTTCCTTAAGTTATGAGTAATAGTAGTTCGTGTAAGGAAAC
This sequence comes from Chlamys rubida, assembly GCA_032359455.1. Classification (NCBI taxonomy): domain Eukaryota; kingdom Metazoa; phylum Mollusca; class Bivalvia; order Pectinida; family Pectinidae; genus Chlamys; species Chlamys rubida. Next base: position 4,621 of record JAUMHH010007392.1, read on the forward strand.
CACAATGACATCTGTAAAGGAATTAACTGCTGTATGTAACATATATATCATTGCCATTCTTAATGCATTTTAGTGGGTCTTATCAGTTTAAAGGATTTTATTTTTCACATTTTAGTGTTGATGGCTATTCACACAATACATTTATAAACATGACAAAACTATTTTATGTTAGAAATTAAATTTATCGTAAAAATCCGTTTTTTTTGTTAATAGGTTTTCGTTTTAACTGATAAGTTTTTAATGAGCATTTTATATTTATAGGAAGTAAAGAAACTATATGTCTATTATAATATAAGTAGTTACAAACGTTTTTTCTCCATTAAACCTGTTTTGCTCATTGCAGTTGATATACTGATGTTGCGAACAATACCTTTAAAACTGGGGATAGACCTCGAAAAATCACGAGGAAATCAATAAAAATTCAAGCTAATACTAATCAACAACATGTAAATATTATGCAAAAACAAACATGATAACACAAGCAAATAAATACAAATATAGGCTTATGCAAAACAAACCAATACCGATAAAATATACGAACAAACACAAAATAAATTAGTACGAATCGTTATTAAACAAACAAATATAATACAAACAGAGGCAAGTACTTTTGTAATACTCTTGTTTTAAGCATGTCACAAACCACTCAAACTATAACTCTATTGCACTGACAATCAGCACGCAAAAGAAACCGTGAAACAAATATAAACAAAATCTGAAATATCTTTTTGAAATGGTAAATAATGTTATAATTCTAGACTAACTGAAAACTGTTGGTCTCTCTCCCAAAGTTTATCTATAGCCACATTAAATATTAAAATTGACATTTGCCTTTTTAATTTTTTGTTTGTTTCACGCCATTTCCTTTAAAACGTTTTATCAACTTTTGTTTCGTCCAAACGACCTCTCCTGGGCTGACGAGCCGTTAGAAATGTATTCTTATTCTTATTAATAGTAATCAACTGCTATTTAAGCGGAAGAAAGCTAAAAAGACGTTCTGGTGAATATTTTGTTGTTGTTGTTTTTTTATGATAAAACGTATCGTTGTTAGGAAATAGAATAATAGCTTTGAAAATTAGGTGGCAATTACGCGAATGAAAAATATAATCCAAGCACTGTTCGTTTTCAGCCAGGCCAATATAAGTAACACATGTAAATTGATAGGACAACAGATTGTAGTCATCTAGAAACAGTTTATCAAACACATCTCCTTCGTCATTTTATTTTCATAGCTCTTAAAGGCTTTAAAGAAATAGCGATATTTTAAATTGTTTTGTCAGAGACAAAATGCCGTCCACGCTCAATTAAACACTTACAGTTCTTAAATATGTGCTAAGTCATTGTTATGTTCTTTTAATAATGTGTTCCCTATGGTGGCACGCGCTACACATTATTTTATCAACCGCGAAGACGCGAAACCATAGAGACTGTAGCGAAAATGAAAGGAAAGCTTGTTCTTCAAATCTTGAAAAACCGCACAAAAGCAATTCATTAACAGATTTCAATAGAAATTTCAAAAAAAGTATTCTGATAAATATACGTTTTAGCCAATAAGACGACGGGCCGTCGTTTTTAATAATATGTATCTGCACATGCTGAACAATTTGGATGGGAAAGTCGATGACTTTCCATCATTCATCGGAGAAGTTTTCCGTTAAACTGCATGATGGACAGAATATAAATTAATTATGAAAAAGGACAAAAAATACAAAAAGTATATATGCCACAAAGCTCTTTCGGAAAAGTTATAGTGACAGGAAACGCTCTATACATCGTTTGGGGGATATAATTAGAAGAGGCAACAACATACAAGGAATTACAACAGAGACTGTCTTTATACTAGATAACTAACGATCGTGTATGTAAAACTGACTTCCGACAAAGTGGCAGTCTTGCAAAATTGATCCCGGCACATCGATGTTCCGGATATTCTTGCGGAAACCAATATGTCTGGGCTAACGACGTTTCGAGGTAGGTCAACAGAATATAATTTAAACAGAGCCTACCACTCTCTTAAATATAGATGGTTGAATATGTAGTCAAACTATTCCTCATTAGGTTTTTTAATTACGGTTATGTATGCTTGATTGATAACATTAATCGGGTGTAGGTGCGCAATGTCACGGATTGCAAAATGATCAATATAAAACTAGGATTCTTATTTTCGCATAAACTATAATTGTTTTTTAATTAGCTTAGTCTTCAACAAGAATGAACGATGACTGATGGTAATCTCGTAGTGTCTGCTGGCCGGACAATTGCTGATATACGCTGTACCGCCTACGGCTGTTTTATTGGCACTAATCAAAATACATTGAACAGTAAGCACATCATGCTTATCCTCTAAGTTTGTGTTGATGTTGGGTGTGAATACTTTGGATTCATGACCTATCCTCAAGAACGTTGAACTTGTAACGTTCATCATACTTAGACACAATTGATTACACAGGCAAGCCACATACTTCGCTGACAGATAGACAGACGAACTGGGCTAGATGTGTATATTATGGTGCAGCTTAGATTCTGTCGTAAATGTTCCAAATGTTAGTCTGGTATATTGACTGGCAAGCTTTAGTGTTGCGGAAACATGATATTAAGTCTGTTTCTTATTAAAACTACCACAGTTATATGTTTATCCTCCAAGAAAACTCGTGTCTTCAGTTTTTCAATTTCAATTTTCTTCACCTGGTTCATTGCAGTTATCAGACGTTTTGATGACGTTTCCACCTAAGCAAACAAAGGCCAAGTAAACAAGAAAACTCATAAAATCTACTGTCAGAATACGTTGACGGGTTTTATTGCTGACGCGAAGTATTATAACGTTCTCCTGTTTATAACAAACAACAGGGAGGGGCGCCTCCTTCGTCGATGGTTGGCAGTTTGGCATGTTTAATTTGGCGGGGAAATGAGAAATGTCGGACTTTATATGAGGCGTAGAAATATGTGACGTGGAAACTGTTAGGATTAATTCTTTTTTGAAAAATTGTTAGGTGGTATACCAATCGTTGGAAACAACGAGTTCGCATTTTGTGACCCTCTACATCACCATATTATTTCGTCTCGAAAATCATCATATTGGTGTACGATAAATGATATCAAAAGTTATTCTACTCCATTGCATAGAAAAAGCAAGTAATATAACCACGGCAGGATCAGGGGTTTCTTCGGTGTTTCTGCAACATAGGAGACATAAAAGAAACTAAAACTGAACTTCAGCCCCATTGCATTCTTGGGATCCATATTTCTCTCTCTCTAAACACACGTTTTCATATGAAGTTGGCTGTTGCGAGGTCGCTAAACCCCAAACAAAGACATCAATCTAATCAGGCACCTGAGAGTTATCATAAAGGTTTTATTTCAGCAATTTGGTATGGAAATTATGTCTTGTAGTCTCGTCACATTGCAACTTTCTGGCAATATAGTCCTGGGAGTGGTACTGTTTCATTGTCGTTATATTTCTCGACGGAAAGGCCAGATTAATTTCAGTTGTATGTATAGGTATTTGCAATTTATTGATGGGTTCTTATTACAAACTCCTAGTTTCATTTCTACGATTGACGTCCACTACATTTGCGTGACACGTTTGTATTTCAGGGTATTTTTCGAATCAGCTTTTCATTTACTGAATGATCAGGGATGTCTTAGGCATGGCATTACGTTTCGTTTTTCTTGGCAAATACTCTTGCTAGTCTATATGATATATCGGATAGTGTCATACTGAATAATTGTGTTAGTTAAAAAGTTTGATTACATGTATGTCCAGGAAACTGTAAGTAACGTTGAACCGATTTTGCTATACTTAGTTCACATACAGGTGCAGATATCCACGTCCTGAAAGGAAAGACGTTTTTCAACATGAATTGAGAAGCAAATAATACACAGTCAGTTCTGTTTACTTTCTTAAATATAAAAAAGCACGATGAAAAATGTAGGATATTATACATTCCGTTTCTAACACACATGGACAATGTCGTCATGTACGAATGGCGGCGTTGATAAGCCAGAAAGCATGTTTCACAAAAGCTCTTCTAACTAATCGTGTTTTTTTGTTTCCTATCGAATCATACGACTTTTCAATTGATGTTCTTATTTCGTTTGCCTTAGCACAGCATAATATACTTTTTTTTAAATACATTTTCAGAGTTTATTTACACGGCGATTAAACGTTTTTCTCTGATTTTGTGTATTGTAGTTTATTTTGAATGTTAATTTAAGTTACGTTATAACTGTAAACGGTTTTATACCATTTATTTAATCATTAGCAAGAGCACTGCAAACGGATGCATAATACGCCCGTCTGACCCTATCGTATGATTTTTTGTTTGTTAAATTAAATCCATATTGTCCTTCTTAGACCCCACATGCACATCCATACCAAAAATTATGGACAATAACACATGACCTGACTGACTGACAGCACTTTATCATAAAACCGTCAAACAAAGGAAAGAATGTTGATGCAACTGTTCCTCCTCACATGCCAGCGGATACCTTACTTATTTCAAGAAACAAAAAGCTTCAGAGTTTGAATGATACGTGTAATCATGTGTCTTATTTCATCATATTCGTAATATTTGTCAGAAATCATCTGTTAATACCTCATTGGAGCAAGACAGATATTGTAAAACCTGGTGGCGAATGGAAAACGTTACATCTGACATCTCGGACAGCTAAGATAAAATGTAGCACATCCATCGCATGTCTTAAGAGCGTGATGCAACAAGGTTTGTTTTTAAAACAGGCGCGAGTGAAGAGGAAATTAAAAACCAAAATTATCTAGAAAGACCAACGCGTGTTTGAAGATTATATTCATAGCACGCACTTGGTAAAGTTGATGTGTTGAAACACATGTAATAGTAATGACTGTATACGGAACAAGTGCGCAGTTTTGATATGAATAGACTCAAATTTGGATTCATACTTTGCCTATCAAAAAATCGAACATATACATTGCATCACACCCTTGTTGAAATCAATCAATATATACCATATTCTATTGTCATTATCATTGCGTGTCAAGGTCACAGTAATTATTATTCAAAATATCCAGACTCCTGGGCCGGTATTTATGAAACCGTTATCATGCTCAACCTCCGAGTCTGATCAAGTCCAATTTCTTGTTTCGGTAACAAACAAATAATGATCATTTTTGACGTAATAAGTGAAGACATACGTACAATTCAATGCCCGAGTTCAAACTAACTGTCACATCTGTCTATATGCAATATATCAAAATGACGTACATTATGCAGATTCTCTAGAGTATATTTTTTGTTTTTGTGTTTTTAATCAAGTGCTTAAATTTGACGAAAAGCGTCCATCATTCTGTGACAGACTTTGGTTTAATCACATAACGAAGTGACATTGACGCAATTTGAGATTTAGATTAAAGCTCTTTAACATCGTAAACCTATCAATCAATGACGCGTATACAAGAAATATAGATTAATATTTGCGAACATCCACATGTTCCATCTTTAAATCATCTAAACGATATAATGTATCATATGTTTGAAAAACAGCTTGAGGCTAAGTCGACAAACCCCACACCCAGATGTCTCTGAAGAATTTGAACGACCGTAATTTTGGCGACAGGCCAAAGCAGTTAATTTTAAAAGTACATGTAGCAAAAATGTCCTGAATATTTATAATGTAAAATGACATGCCATAGCAATGCGTAAATAATACATACAGAACATCTGCTTCCAGTGTCTTCCCTCTATTTCATGCTGTGCAAATGTGTCTTTCAACAATCTCTTTTACAGCATTGTCTGTGCGACTTGTGCTAACACGATCGACAGCAGTTGAGAACTTCTTGATGTGATGAACATATCAATATTTCAAAAGTAACTTCTGTATTATAGATTTTGCTTTGGAACTAATCACCTTACATGCCTAAATCTATATGTAGAATTCCAAGGTCATGTCTTCTTTGGTTATGTAACGAACACCATTGATATTAACCTGTCTTCTACGTTTGCATGTTCGCAGCGGAAATACGTTCAAACCATCTTCAAAGGCGTCGTGCGTTCTATAAAACCCTTGTAATTATATCGTTTGTGTCTGGTGTGTCATGCTTCTGCGTACAGGATGTGATATTGTAAGTGCTATTTTGAATTGCTATCGAACTGAAATATCAGATTATGGACACGGGAACAAAGACATCGCAATAATCATACAACGGGTTTACCGGATGCCCTTCGAGATAAATATGATAGTACATTAAGAAAAGATACTGAAACCCAAACGTTGCAATGGCGGTCGGTAGCTGGGAGGGGAGGGAGTTGGGCTGGTCTATGTCTCCAATCAGATTCATCGGGGTTGGGGTATTAATTAATAAATTACCATTTACATATACGTACAATCGAGCAACAATACGACACAGTTAGTCTATGCCTTCCCCAAAATTCACAACATATCAGAGACTTCATTGTTAGACTGACGTTTCTATTCAGGAACATTTAATATGATACATTTCTAGAATCACCAAAATCGCCAAGAAACGGCAGTAGATAATTTTTCATAATTCTCTTCTACATGTTATACATGATAAATATGACCAATAATGGTAAATATTTACATATGCTCCCATTGAAGCTGTGTAAACCGTGACTGCGTACATTTGACCGTATTCGCAATGAGATTCCTT
>JAUMHH010007403.1:0-11269 GCA_032359455.1 Chlamys rubida
TGATACAGAGAGACTGTACCAAGTAGACGACATGCCGGACTGGGAGGAGATGATACAGAGAGACTGTACCAAGTAGACGACATGCCGGACTGGGAGGAGATGATACAGAGAGACTGTACCAAGTAGATGACTTGTTTTTGTTTAAATGATGTTGTGATAAATAGTAGGCTGATTGCCGAACAGCAATGCGCAGACTATCTGTTAGAATAAAATATATAAAGGGGAAATAAATACTTTTTGTACATTTTCTGATGACTGCTGTCTTTGTTAAATTTGATGTTGATTTGATTGATAAGATATGCAAACATAGCGAAAATAAAAGTTTAGTTTTGTTAATAATATATACATTTATGAAACTGTTAAAAAGAGGAAACTGAATCCACTAATTATGACAGAAATTGTTTCCTCTCAAGAAAAGTATCTTTATTTGTTGTAATAATTTCTGTCCCAACCCTCTACGCTTTGAACCATCAATTACATTTGATCTGCAAAAATGAGCTAAATGGAGAAGGTACATTTTCATGATTTAACTGACAATATTACTTGTCTATACAAATTAGGATCCCAAATGCATCTGACGATAAGAGTAATACATAGACGGATCTTTGGTTAAAGTTTATTATGTGTAGGATTTATACCTCTCAAGAAACAGGACCAAACAGAAAACAGTTTTAAATTATTATCATTAAAGTTTCAACTTTAAACTTAAAAGAAATATTTACATTTAAAATAAAACATTGGAAGAAATCAAATTTCAATTTAAAAGATGTTAATTCAATTCATGTAAATAAATATTCCAAAATCTGATTTTACCACTTGGAAATATACTTACTTAAATGTCAAACTATTAAATGTATCAAATTTGAATTTTAAGTCATGAAAAATCAAATAATAATAATATTTAAATGTTAGGGATCTTTCGGACATCGATACAGGCAGGGCAACCACGAAGTATAACATATATATGATGTGACATGACTGTAGTCGACATAATTTAATATGCTGCCTATCGAAACAGGGCCGTATCAAAATATTGTTAGACGTATGTATGTACGTTTTCAGAGTTTGCAACATTTAAGATATACACGATAAATAGGAGGCACGGTAGCTAGTCTAGTGGTAGGACGCCGGGCTTGTGACCGAAGGGTTGTGGGTTCGAGTCACGACACGGCACTGTGTTGTATCATTGAGCAAGATACTTTACGCCGCTTGTTCCAGTCTACTTAGCTGTAAATGAGTACGTGGATGGACAGTGCTAGAATTGTTGAATGCTAGCTGTGAGCCCCGAAATAGCAGCACCGGCGGTATGCTCCCCCGGCTGTATGCTACCCAGCTAGGGAGTTGAGAAAGATATTGGCTGGTTGCAAAGACCCTATAACCACGGATAATAATTTGTAAACCGCTTTGAGATGATATTCGAACTAGGTTGTGATAAAGCGGTATATAAGAACCTCGAATGATTAATTATTATTATTAGATATCATAATCATTCAGGATTTATATATAGATGTATACAAATATATTAATGGAAAAAATATGTGTACTAGCAAAAGACAATTCATATGTACAGGTACGGACTTAGATAACAGGGATTGGCAACTCCAATTTCTAATCTAATTCCATGGTACAGGTAATCGAAATGAATAAACGACCATACCGCTACAATAAACTTTACTTGTCTATAATATTTGTTCCATTTCTCTACTTTAAAGCTTAGATTCAATAAACACAAAGAAGCTGAATAGAAAAAACCGTGCTGTTAATACTAATGATACAGATACAGTAAGTATGTCCCGTCATTTCAGGCGGGTCAAACTGTACACGAAGGTTAAAGGTTAGTATAAATGCCAAAGAAATATTACCATTACTTGTAGAAATAAAATGTCCATGCCCATCCATGTGACTGTGGTTCTTGCAGGGTCAAGGGATTCACAACCCTCAATTCGTAGTGTGTAGTGGTATGGTCACGTCTTAACTCAAAGTATATTTTCCTGGTCGTCGAAAACAGGAAAAACATTAATGTAATCGAGTAGTCATAATCGATCAACATTCTCTAAAATACTATAAAACAACCGAGGCTATTAAGGTAATAAGGGATAGGTTAAAAGGAGAGAGAACCCTTCAGAAGAGAACGAGTCTTCCTGTTGACAACATAATTTAGTTGTTGGAGCTTATAATCAACACTATTTATTTCTCATTTAGGGGCACACTTCGCAGTGAAAGTTTTGGGTAGCTATGGGGAGCCCAGAAACCAGTTGTTTTGTCAATATATTTATGGAGGATATAGAGCAGAAAACCAACACAACTGCTCCGATGGTGTGTTGTTCTAAACTATATAAAATATTTGTCGACGACATCTTGGAAGTAGTAAAAAAAGGTGGGCTAAACAACGTATCAAGTCACCTAAACCAGGTTAATAAGGCTCTATACAAATTTGAAACAGGAGAAGAGGCAGACGAAATACATTCCTTTCTTGTATATCCTTATTGTAAGAAGAGCTGACGGTTCCATCAAATTGCTTGTATACAGAAGAAAAAAACACTTTAGACACACAGACCAGTCCCTCAACCTTAATTCACACCATCCATTGCATTAAAAGTTGGGGGTACTTACATAATGTACACTCTCCTGGACAGATGTATAGATATCGTAACAAAACAGGAAGACATGGAAATTGAAAAGCGACATATCAAACGGGCCCTGACAACATGTGGGTACCTCGAATGGTCGGTAAGGAAAGTAAAATAAGTGGAAAATAAAAGCAAAGCAATGGTAATGGCCCAAGAAAAACATAAAAAATATTTAAAAATATGCTATGCCTCTTATGATACTGTCGACATGACAATCTCAAAATGTTTGTATCTATTTTTATAAATGTTGTAATTGATGTTTTGGAACAGGGTGCTATGCTCTACAACTCCAGATCCGGAAGTTTATATTTGTCATTGATGACACATGCAGAGATAATCTCTAGAAAAGGCCAACATGCTTTGTTGAAATTTTTGTATATTGCTCCAAAGATGTTGCTCTTGACCAACAGGTTAGATGCCGTAAAGTACTGGTATTTTTCATCATGAAATTACAAAATTTAAGTTACAATGCAACATACAGTAAATTAAATTATGGTAATAGATCGGCCCTAATAGACTCGCATTGTCGATGGGCCGTTAAACAATACAAAACCATACCAAAACTAACTATACCAAGAGTTGTCTTTCCTTTCACTCACTTAGTGTAAAGTAAGTGTAAGAAACAAGAAGCCTGTGGAGAGACTGATAAATTGCTGTTTGTCATCGTGATTTAAGAGTAAGGGAGTTTTCCCACGTATTAATGAACCACATTGTTGTATCACAACAAGCGGAGTCAACTGTCGATTTTTTAAGCAATAAAAATTACAGAAAATGATGCCGTAATCTACTGGTTTGCCCCACCAAAGATCGGCTGTGCGATAAATTTATGCGATGAGCTAGTTCGTGACCTTTACCACAAACATGGCGCTGTCAAAAGTAACTGATGCGATTGTAGACCTTCCCGTGAGTGTGAAGGCTGTGGGCGGGGCTGTGCTCGCAGGGGCGACGCTGGCTGTTGTTTGGAGGGGACTTGGGGCCCGTCAAACCAACAGGTATGTCCTATTGGGTTGGTACGTTCGTAAAATACTAAAATAGATTCTTCGATAAACACGTACGTGTTGTAGTATTGTTAGCTTCAGACCTCTCTACTACACCAACCTGAGGACGAGTTTACCTTCATATCTTAAGGTGGCTCGACCTCACGTAATACCCGTTATTCTTATCGTAATTACGTATTGTGTATCAGCATTTCAATACCGTAGTGTAGATTATAGTTACACCTAGTAATTACTATAAATACATGTGTGCGACGATGATACGTCGCAAACACGACATCCAGACGTTACTCGTACTTGTGTGTGTAGTGACCGAGATATACCTATATGACATAGATTGACTGCTAGGAAGTCACTGACACTAGGAGCAGGTTGGTTTTAAGATTTTTGTATCAAATGAAATATTTTCTAGCTTAATTACCAATGATTCTATTTTTTATTGTTGTTATATTTCCGAATAATGCCAAACCCTGCAAAACAGGAAAATTGACAAAAAAACCCACAAATTTTTGCCCAACCCCATTACCATTTATCAGAATGCTAGGTTTTCATAAAGCCATATTATTGTGTGAAAGTTTCAGCTGATTTTGCTGACTCAGTGCGAAACTGTGGTGTCTCCTTATGAAATAGCAAATACTACATGTATAACCTGACAAAGTTTTCATGGTCTAATTAATCGACAAAGCATAACTCTTCTTCTGTCACGATGTTTTCCAGCAGGTTTTAAGACGTTTTCAATCGACTTGATACTTGTTTCCAACAGGAAGGCATACCCTCGGGGTACAATTGTTATCCATCAGATGGGACGAGGTCCGCACGTGCCCAGTCTCACGCCCTTTGCCATTAAGTTAGAGACGTACTTCCGGATGGAGGGCATTCCCTACCAGGTATGTATTCTCACGTTTTCCAACGGGACATTTAATCAAAATGCGGGTTTCCTCAGTTACGGTTATTTCTTCAGGTATCACTTGGATACGTCTTGATATTTTACAAATTAAAATAATCACGATTTCATGGCGTACGCTCAATTTATACCATAAAGTACCTCAAAATGATGACACTTTATCTCTTTCGTTTCGTTGACATTGAAATTGAAATGTTTACCACATATTTGACCACAGTCACTTATTTAGACGCGACATTTTGTCCTTGACGCCAGTACGAACGCGAAACCAAATTGCAATACGATATTGATACCATTATCAGGGGAAATCATGTTTTAGGTTTCTGTTTTATATGCCGTCGTTGTAAAACTGTATTTTAATCCTTCTTTTTTTATTGTCAAAATCTTTTCAGCCCACTACCAGCATTTAGTGGGTCGTTCACATCGCCCTTCGTCCGTCGCCTGTTTTTTCGTCCGTTATGAAACAATTCAAGAATTCGATATTTTAGTTTTGGACTGATTGGGAAACCTAAATGGTCAACAGGTAGCCATTATAAATTTTGAGAGTCCATGTTAAGAAAGTGCTGGAGGGATCTTTCTCGAACATGTAGGTTTACTTAAGTCCCCAGTTGTTCATACTGAATTTTGTGTTGGACTGGTCGGAAAACCAGGACGGTCGAGAGACCACCATCTTGAATATTGAGTATTTCATTTGCAATATTTCTCAGAAAGCCTTGGAAGGATTTTTCTCAATGATCACATGTAGGTTCCCCTCAGTGTGTAGTTGTTGTGCATACTGTATCATGGGGCTGTAAATATAACCAAGATGGTCGATAGGTGACCATCTTGAAATGTAAGAGCTGAGGTTTGTAAGTACTGTTTCTCAAACAGTACGGGATGAATCTGTCAAATTTCATGTCTTGGGACATTGGTACGTCGTAGTATATCATATCATAATATCATACGCCTGTGACATGATATTCATACACTGTGATTTCGAGATATAGATAGTCTCACAGACTGTGATTTCCGGCTGGAGGAGGTATCACAAACTGTGATTTCCGGCTGGAGGAAGTCTCACAGACTGTAATTTCCGGCTGGAGGAAGTCTCACAGACTGTGATTGCCGGCGGGAGGAAGTTTTACAGACTGTGATTTCCGTCTGAAGGAAGTCTCACTTCATGCGTTTTTCGGTTCAAGATATTCACACATAATAAAGGGTGGAAGAAGTCTCGCAATATGATATTGCCGACTAGAGGTTGTCACACATAATGAATTTCAGGCTTGGAGAAATGTCACACAGCATGATAATGCCGGCTGTTGTAATCGCCACACCAGTACTTCGACTAAAGAACTGATTTGCTTGATTATGTTTTAAATGCTAATATAATGAATGGGTAAAATAGCTTTAAACTGTATATTTTGCAGACAGAACACAATATGTATAGGGCAAGTAAGAAAACAAGAAAGATCCCTTTTATGATATACAATGATGAAGAAATACCAGATAGCGAGTTTATCCTGGAGTTTCTGAGTAAGGAAAAGAACTTTGACTTGCACAAAGGCCTCACAGAGGAACAGATCGGAATCGGCAGGGCCTTCCAGCGAATGGCAGAGGAAAATACTTACTGGTAGGCCAGTATTTCTTTCATATGATATGTTGATCTTGGACAATACTCGCTGGTTAGCTAGAATTAAGTCACACATTAGCCGAGATGATGCCAATAATGCTTACTGACACACGTAACATATTTACTGAGGATATGTCCTTAGGTAACAGAGGACACACTATCTTTTGGTAGGCAAGCATTGTGTCACACACTAGCAGAGAACAAAACCTACTGGTAGGCAAGCATTGTGTCACACACTAGCAGAGAACAAAACCTACTGGTAGACTAACATTGTATCACACACTAACAGGGGGAAATATCTCCTGGTAGGCCAACATTATATCGCACACTAACACAGGACCATATTTCCTGGTAGGCCAACATTATGTCACACACTAACACAGGATAGTAACTACTTTTAGGCTAACATTATGTCTCACATTAGCAGGGGGAAATATCTCCTGGTAGGTCAACATTATGTCACACACTAGCACAGAACAATATCTCCTAGTAGGCCAACACTATATCCCACACTAACACAGGATAGTAACTACTGGTTGGCTAACATTATGTTTCACACTAGCCAAGGATAATACCTACTAGTAGGCTATCATTATGTCACACACAAGCAGAGGATAATATCTACTGGTAGGTTAACATTATGTCACACACTTACAGGGGACAGTATCTACTGGGAGGCTAACATTGTGTCGTCTCACACAAGCCGCGGACAATATCTACCAGTAGGCTAGCAATTTGTCACACATTGGTAGTGGACAGTAATAGTATATGCATAGCATTAGCAACAGACAAAATTATATTGTTAAAAATATGTCAGAAGCATATAACCTTTATTTGAATCAGGAACAATCAATACGCTGAAATAATGAAGGAAGTTCCCTTCCACACTTAGTTTAATTTATATGACTGTAGAAAGTTAAGGTGGTATTTAGAACGTTTACATGTTTCTGTTTGTAGGTGCTTTGTGATTGATCGGTGGGTTCTTGACGAAACCAATCAAGCCTGGGACACGTTTAATGTCTCTGCAATTATAAGGTATTTAACAGCATATCAAATAAGATTGTGTCGATTAGTCGAATAAATGTCCGTAAATAATTTACCAAATGGAAATTTAACGTAACGAAATATGAGATAAATTTCACCACTTTTTATTTATTTCCCACCTCAATGGTAAGTTATTTGTATAGAAGTACATAAGTAATTTTTAACAACATTGTCCTAAAGCCAGTTATCTCTTATCTCTTATTTATATCCTTATGTCCATACTTTTACTAGTCTAACAGTAGTTGTATGATCTATTACATGTGAAAATATGCATCGAGTAGTACATCAAAAAGTAAATCCACGATATTATTTGTTCCTACTTTTAGGTATTTAGCGAAGCGTGGCGTTAGGAAGCAACTGTATTCACAGGGTATAGGCCGGCACACACCAGAGGAAATACGTCACATCATGTCAGACGATCTTAAGGCACTCTCCTACTATATTGGTAAATACCAACGCACGAACCCATATCATTTTTAAACATTTTACAGAGTTCCTTGAAGTTGATTTTTCTGCACTTGGTGTTGAAAGTATACATTACCATTTGGTCATTGTTTAATATATAACTTTTTTTTTATTTCTTACGAGTCATTAAAGTGATCAACTAAATGCTGTATAAATTTGCAATGATATATTTGTTTTAAAAAATATCTTTAGATCTAAAACCTATGCAATACTAGTAATGTGTGAGGGAATTATTTTTGTGCAATATGTCCATGGTATAAGATATAGTGAAAGCAATGATTTGATCGTTTGTGTCACTTTAAACAATAAGGATTTGTAGTTGAGAACATTATTTCCCCTTTATCTCTATTTTAGGATCGAAGAAGTTTCTGTTCGGCAACAATGCGTGCAAATTTGACTGTGCTATCTTTGGAATCCTGGCTGAGATAAGATGGGCGTCATTTGGCGGCTTTGGAACATCCGTCATAAAGGGTGAAGATAATCAAATAAATATTTTACTATTTTGTGTTAATTGTATCTGCTTTCAATTTTGAGCTCACCTGCCCGAATGGCAACCCGTCCGTCAACCTTTCATTAAAATACCTACCAGTTCAGAATGGCAGAATTGACTTTGACCAAATTTGGTGAAGAGAGTTGTTGGGCTATGGGAAATCAATGTTATATAAATGAAAGGTATGGCTCCTATGGAGATGGATGGGCGGGGCTCAAAAGGGGGGAATTTAAAATCATACCCCTTCAGTCTTGGTAAGGGGATTTAATCTTGAGGTGAGTGAGCATCCTTTGGCTAGCAGGACTCAACGTTGGATATACGAAAGGTGTGACCCCTCTGGATGAAGAGGTGCGGGATTGAATAGGGGACATATGTATGCAAATCTTCAAATCATACTTCAAATGTATCGGTGTAGAGATTTTAATCTAAACCAGCCTTGAACATCATTGGGCAAAGGGGACTCAGATTTGTTTCAATGAAGGATGAGGCTCATCTGGAGGAAGAGCGGTGGGGTCCAATAATGGAAATATTGTTTAAAGTCATACAACTTAAATGAAGGAAAAACGATTTTTTGCGCCAAGGGAGCTGAACCCTGTGTAAATGAATGGCATGGTCCTCCGAGGAGCAGAGGGATGGTGCCCACTAAGGGAAATATAGGTATTTTTAAAAATTCTTTATTTTAATCTCAAATGGTCCGGAGCATCCTAAGGCCAAAGGGGTTCAAGTTTGAGTAAAGGGCAGAGGGGTAAGGCCCAATAGGGGAATATAGGAAAATATTTAAAATTATAAAGATTTAAATAGTTACGTTAAAAACTGATTTTATTAATGCCTGTTTATTGTCAGATGGGTTATGCTAAAGTGCTTACATCTTGAGATTAATTGAACATACGATGCATATTAATTTATAATTGTCTGTTTCATATACAAAACTATAGCATGTGAGCTGTTAGGGTCCCTATGCCTCTTGTTAAAAAATAAACACTTTTAACGAATTGCCTTGCTTTTATAACACGAATTAATTATCAAGTTCAATTGGATTGTAAAGCATATACGGCGTTGACATTTTTGAGGCATTTTTTTTACGGTCAAAATTATTATCCAACAAAAAAACTTTTTATCCAACAAAAAAACTTTTTTTTAATTTAATTTTTTTTTATGTAAATTAATTGATTGGTTATACTTGAGTTCACTGTATAAGAAAGAGGCTTTCTACAAAACGAATCAAATTTATAAAGTGATATCTTTCAGAAAACCTATGTAAATTAATGTGAAATTATTGTCAATGAAACAAACGCTATGTTGACCATTAAGGTTGATAATTGGAAATACATTTGAATTAAGTGTTATAATAAGAAAATCTGTAAATATCTTTTTAAATCTGGTTTTGTGGATTGCTTACCTACAGAGTATCCTAACCTATGCGACTACTGTGAACGAATGAAGGAAACGTTCTGGCCGGACTGGGAGGAGATGATACAGAGAGAATGTACCAAGTAGACGAGATTTTTTCACTCACTCATAACCGGACAAATGCTTTGGAAGAAACTTAAATAAAGTTGTGAGAAATAATAGGCTGATTGCCGAACATTAACGGCAAACCACAGCCTATGGCCCCTTTCGCGTATCCGAACATGAAAGAAAACGACAGGCGCGTATTTTCGGCACGTGTAGATTGAGGGGTCCAGACGTACCTGACCAAACCTTAACTGCTGACTATTGCTAGTTTGCGTTATTATTTTTTTTATAAAACAATGTCAATCCAGATGCAGATTTTAAATTATATTATTTAGTGGACGCGTGAAAGGACATATTATTCTTGATAAATTGTTATTTATTTTCCGAAACTGTGCATGGTTCGGTCCAAGTGCGTTCGTTAATCGTGGAATATTTCTGCGCCACCTGTACCGTTTCAACCGGGATACGCGAATGTAACCTACATAATTATATCTGTTAGAATGAAATATATAAAGTGAAATAAATATTTTTTTGTACATTTTCTGGTGACTATTGTTTTATTTTGATACATTTGTTCAATCTTATATTGATTTGATTGATAAATTATGCAAACATGTTGAAATTGTTTTTCTCATTTATTGATATATACATTCATGAACCAGGTAATAAAGAGGCCTCCGTTCACCGATTGTCGTTTTCAGCTAAAAATACTTTGATATACATGATAGACAGCTGACGTCAGGATTAATTTGGGAATTTGGTTTTTGCATCAAAACCTCCAATTATATCAAAAAATGTTTCCTCTCAGGAAAAATATTTCATTAATTTTGTTAGTAGAATTTCTGTCTTGCCTCATTTGATCTGGAAAAACTGAGCTAAATGGAGAAAGTTCATCTTTATGAACTGACAACAATACGGGATTATACAAACAAGGATCCCAACTGCATCTGATGATAGGAGTAATACATGTTATGTATAAGACGGATCTATGGTTAAAGTTCATTTGGTGTAAGATTTATATTTCTCTAGAGAAAACGCAAAACAATTCAAAATTATGATAATTTGATTCATTTTTTCAGTTTCAACTTTAAACTTAAAATAACCATCTAAATTTAAAATTGAATGAAATCAAATTTCTGTATGAAGGATGTTAATCTAATGCCATACTTTCAAATCTTCCAAAAACTTATTTTATTAGTTCTTAAAGTGCTTACTTAAAATATCGAGCTATTGAATGAATCAAATTTGAATTTTGAGTCATAAAAAACATTAATAACATTATTAAAAGTTATGGTTATACTAAGGATCTTTGGGAAATGGGTGTCGGCAGGACAACCACATTCTCCGTTCCGCATCCGACATACAGGGGTTACGCCCACTTTCGCTCTATGCACCCCTGGCATATGTCATGGCAAAATTGAAGGCTCAGTGTGAACCGCCTTGTGGATGAGACGATAAGGCTAGTTCGATCCTTTTATGAACATCAAAAGAATTTCGCGGTTTCGTAACGGTAAAAATTGAAATTCTTTGAAGTCGGGCGTCTCTCCTTTGTAATCTTCAAAGGACAGGTACAGCGATTGGTCAGTTTTTTTTTTTACCTAGTTCAAGTTCTTTATTACCTTGGGTCTTTTTACCCATCGGTTTCAAAAGTGAGATATATTTACAATATCTACAGAC
>JAUMHH010007414.1:0-11269 GCA_032359455.1 Chlamys rubida
ATGTATGGCACGTCATTTGGGTCAAAGTATTTTTCGTGCAAGGTTTCATTAGTTTCAAATTTTAAGAAATTTAGAAGAAAACAATCCCGTATGAGAGTTTTCATTTATTTCTCTTATGGCACGCTCGAGATGTGTAAATGAAAATATGTTGCAATAATAAAAAAAACAATGCTGCAAACAGTATCACATGACTTTCCCCAGGGGTCAAGGTCACCATAAGTCAATGGGGATGTACAGGCTTCAGAATCTTCTCAAATTATATCTTTTTGTTTCTGTCTTGATAAAGAGGCGGATCGCCCTGAAAATGTTACAAATGTCTTTGCACTGTCGTGTCGTTATTACTTCTTTGCCCATATATCTATTTAAGTAATACGCATCCAACCAACATTTGTTTGCTCGGATTCAGTGCCCATATTTGAACATATTGTCGTTATTACTTATAAGAACTATATTACAGTGTATACCCGAAACTAGATATCAAACAATTTCAGATTTGTTGTAATGTATTGGGAATGTAAAGTGCTAATCAGGTGAGCGATAAGTGATATCGCAAGCAATTTGATATTCCACATACAGTCCGAGTTCACTGACTATGCGGAGCCTGCCTACAGTGGTTAAACAATAGCGCTTAGGTTTGACAATACGTAGAATTACATTCTTATAACTAGCATTTAGTGTGTATGTGCTCGGTTTTGTAATTACGTGTTAGTTAAGTTCACCATTGACAGTATTATCTATTTACTATTATACAATCAGTGTGACCAATACTGCAGCTTTGTTATTTCAATTCACATGTACATGTTCCCGAAATAGGTCAGAGAGGGTTACAGATACTGATGTTGTTATCGTAATCAAGCTGTAGATAACCCGGCGCTGTGAGATTCTCTCTGATCAGTCTACCTTACAGTCCCGTACCTGTCCCGGATGCCGAGGCTGACACGTATAACCATGGCTGTAGGTGAATTTTGATTTGTAATTTCTTAATTACATTGGCCTTGTTATACTGGATACCATGTCTCATTGAAGAATCATCAATTCTTGTAGAGTGTCACAGGAATCTAGATTGTGGATTATCGGACCTTCAGAAATGGAGTGTTGGGGTTAAAAGATACTAATGAAATAGGACAAGTCGAGGTGTCGTTATGTTGGAATTATATCGGGAGTGGTAATAATGTTATAATTTTGACTGTGGTATTGTATTGGAATTGTAACAGTATGAGAGACGTAATGGCAGTCTTGGATTATAGTTCAGTCCAATAGCAATGAGCAATGTTTCGAGACTGAGACTTTGCTTACGTTTATATATAACACAATGTCGTAGACAAATGTATTTATATGATGCAATATTGCATATATAATGTGATTTTATACTTACTGACAAGTATACCTTACTGTATCATATATACTACGTTATACCTTGCTGCATTATATATATTATATTGTTATACCTTATGATATTATATATAATATGAAACTTTATTATTAGGCCTACATACAATGTTATACCCTACTGATAACAAAAAAGGATAATGCTATGCTTTGCTATAATATACAAAAATAATGATAGACGTAACTGTGTTATATAACAGAAAATCAAACTTTACACTTTTACAAATAATGTAATGTATACGAATCTTTGGCTATAAATGGCAATTTAGGCCAAACACCTGTTGATTTTAGTGTCAGTAAATTTGACTGTCGAGTTGTAAAATATTTTGAGCCTTGTCATCGATGTACTATTCCTGAAATGATGAAATACCCCGAGTTACATCCTGGTTCGTTAGAGGCTAAGCTCTGGTTTGATTATAAGTAACTTGTAAAAAAATACTGAACAGCTTTAAGACGTTATTTAATATGTACGGATGACGGTGATAATACGCATGTAGAACCAATTGCACGTAAACGAAAGAGACGATACACGAGAAAATATGTCATGTTAAACGGTATTAGAAAACAAAACCCGAACTGTTTGTAGAACAACTGTTATAAAGCTACAAAAGGATAAACAGTTATAAGAGTTATTAACGGTTTTAGAGCGGTTACTAATCCTGTTATGTATAGAACAACAATTCGTCACAGAAGACTTTGATAGAAATTGTATCTCTGAAGAGTTGGGTGAACCAATATCGGTGTAAGAAATATTTAGAAAATTTTAAAACCTCAGAGATGAAAAAGCTTCATGTTGAAGATGGCCTGACTGTAACGGAGTATTTTCAGGAAGGGAATTAAATCTTTCCTTCCCGCTTAACATTACTTGTTAAACTTAAGTACAGTTTACTGTGTTTTCCGGCTCTGTGGTTGATTAATCTGACGGATCCTAATGTTTTCAGTATTCGACTTTTCGTAGACACTAGGAGACAGAGAAGTGTTGAGAGAAGTCAGCGATTACGTGCCAGTTGTGAAATAATTGGGAGTGGTCTCTGCTGAATTCCATTCTATATCAATAAGTACAATGAAAACACAGAACATAGTGAATTATATTGTGAAAAGAAACCTTCTACGCTGGCGTTGTTAGTGTTAAAGGCACATATTACTACGGGATTTAATTTCTTATTAAACTACGTCATTAAAACGGTGATAAGCTTAGACCTGATATAGCTCAAACCTCAGCATCCATGAATGCTGTACAACAACGCATCTCAATTACGATACTGTGCTTTGTAATTGATTGGACTTTCTTGACAGTCTTCTGAATTTGTGTATGACGAGCTTTAAACTCCAAGTAAATTATTGACTACAACTGACATTAGTCGTACCGGCTGGAATGACTTGTCTCTGTCTTCTAAAACACTTTCCCGCTGTTATAAACCTGCAGAAGAACTATCAAATGGCGATCCAATGTCCCTGTTTCAAGGTTTCTTGTGATCAATGCGATTTGAAAGAGCATGCTTTTATAATTTTAAGAATAGGAGAATAGATCCTTATGTCGGTATCGGGTGCGTCACTTCTTGTTAAAATAAATTAAAACTTGGTCCTTTTCAACATATATATTTTGTTGTTATCGTACCATCTCCAATTGATTCAAGCTGAGTTCGTTCAGTAATTTTAGGCTATCAGCGATCAGGACGATCTCAAACGGATTTGTGAGGGTAATATCGTTAGGTTTGTGTTATGTTTTATGTTTTATCTAGTTAGTCCTCACTCGTGGTATCACCACACAAGTGTACAGGGCTTAAGCACCTTAGATCTTTTCCAAGTGTTGATGGCTTGAAGTGACGTAGATTATTGTCTACGCTGCAGACTTACTAGAGGGACCCATTAGGGCCAGACACAACGTTATCATAGGCAGATCTATATTATCCGTTCGGCTATTGTGTAGAGTGTTCTGGGTGCATTGCTGTGATCCTCTGTCGAGGCTTTGTTTATAGTTGGTATTCTGTCTTTGAACCACTCATTATAAGGGACAACTAGAAATGTCACTGCACCATGTCCCGAATAATTTAACAGGCCAAACAGACGGACAAGTTTACAGGGTATAGCGAAATTTCACCCGTTGATTGGCCTTAAAATACAAAATTTAGATTTAGTTCCTCAGTTCCTCACGTTTTAAATTGTTTTCAGATGTATACAATTTCGTTACTCGTATGTTTGTTGCGATTGTAAGATTACGAGTTTTATTTTCTGTTTCTCACAGGTCCTAAATGATTGCGGTCACGTGGGACGATAAGAACAAGATGCACCGGGAGGAAGATGGCGCCCGGAAGTGGGTTGTGGTGGTGGCCGCCTTCTTTGTCCAGTTTATAATATGCGGGATCACGTACAGTCTCGGTATATTTCATCACGTGTTTCGGCAAGTGTTCGAGCACGACCACTTCGACACGTCATGGGCGGGATCCATTCTCTTGTATGTGACCGCTCTCACCAGTAAGTCTGCTGTTAACAGTGATGTGGACAGGAATATCTCGACCTAAAGGGAGGCTTTCGTCCTCAAATAGGAGATTCGGCCGATGTTTAGACTGTTAAAATCCTAAAACTATAGCTGGAATTTCCTGTCTGCATTTAACAATTATTATTATTTCTTCTTACTACTTTTTAAGCCTAACATTATTAACAATTCTTTATTCTAGAAGGCCACTTTGTCAAAAATAAGGCTGTGTCTGAAAACTGATAACGTAATTAAAGCAAGGAAGTTACCCTTTGTGGTTTGGCGACATATTCATGGTAAAGGGGAGGGGATAATACCTTTTTTTCGTTGACCCTGTCATAGGTATACTTGTATATCTGCATGGGTGTTTGTTATATATACGATAATACCAACATAAATGCAAATGTGTCTGCTTAGTACGACGCAAAAAGTTTTTTGTTGCTGTTTGGGGGAAGGCTGATACAATAAGTTGACAATATGTGGGTATGTTGCTGTAAGACTGAAACGTTATGTTGCTATTTGGGTAAGACTGAAACGTTATGCTGCTATTTGGGTAAGACTGAAACGTTATGTTGCTATTTGGGTAAGACTGAAACGTTATGTTGCTATTTGGGTAAGACTGAAATGTTATGTTGCTATTTGGGTAAGACTTGATGTTGCTGTTTGAGTAAGGATAACTGTTACTTTGTTTTGTAGGTGTGGTGATGCGCTGTTTTATGAAGTCGTTCGGCTGTCGGATCAGCGTCATGTTGGGTGGGGTACTCTCAGCCACCGGCCTAGCACTTGGGATGGTCGTGACTGACCTCTACCAGGTGTACTTGACCTATGGGGTACTTACAGGTAAGTAATAATATGCCAGGGTAAATATACGTTCAAAACCCGCAAAAAGTCGATCCTTTTATTCGAACGTCGGGGTTATTTAATTACAGTGATCACAGGTATATATGCAGATACAAGACGTTGTTGACATAAATATTAGCAGACATTGCCCTCACTAGTGATAACATATTGTATGTGGTTAGTGATAACTCTACAGTATCGTGTACAGTGCATCACATGAACTCCGTCGTAGGAGTTTGTGGTTATATTGACCTTTGCACTTTAACTAGGACTATTACACCTTTAACAAAATCAGAACCAGTCGATGACAGTCTAATGACCTATATACCAAGTACCAGGACATATTTGCTGCATTTTTACTTTCGCGTTTGTTTTTGCCCGCGGTAATGAGGGCGAATTTGTTAATACATGGAACATTAGTAAACAACATTATATTTATAGTAATCAAATGTGACGGCGAAATAAACTCTGGGTGAATACTGGTTATTCTGGCGAAGGGCGAATGTTTACTGGGTGGACATTTCCTGGTATACAGTATATTCAAAGCATGAAGTGACACCTGATCTTCATGCATTTAATTTGTATACATTAAAAAGGGAAATAATTCGCTTGTTCAGTCGAATCACGTATATTATCATCCTAATGTCATTTTAATAATTCACCATACCCCGGTACACAATCATCCTAGTTGTTTCTGTGATTGGTTCCAGTTGTTTAAAGTAGAATGGTTATTACTGTAAAAGTGAAAAGTATCGTGTTTGGAAATGGTAACGTTGTGACTTATAAAACTGATCGTTGTGTGGAAACCTTAGTGTTGGTAATGTTTCTGAATTCTTTATATTTCATATATCCATGATCTAAATTTTCACAACGCGAAAATGTCCACTGTTCATATACTTCACCTGATCACTTGAAGAGGAATATTACTGCATAACCACTGACGCCCGATATTGTATATATTATGACCTTTAAACTGACGATTTCTATCATTTTGATTTGACGGCGATATTTCGGCCTTGGTTAGTTTTATTTTATGGAAATAAATCGACCTTTACAGGGCTTTCAGTTGACCTTTGACATTTAGCAATTGCAGAAGTCAAATTAATTTTCCCTTAATGTTGGAGGGTCAAAACAGTTGTCAAATAGACCTGTCCTAACTCAAAAGTCAAATTTTGGGAGCGAAAAACATACTGTCATGGGTCTGCTGAAAGCCCTGCCTCACATACTCTCAGGGGTATGCTGAAAGCCCTGCTTATACTCTCAGGGGTCTGCTGAAAGCCCTGCCTAACATACCCTCAGGGGTCTGCTGAAAGCCCTGCCTAACATACTCTCAGGGGTCTGCTGAAAGCCCTGCCTTAGACACTCTGTCTCCTTTCTGTCCTTTGTCACTCTTTGTGTTGCTTCTTTTACAGGTATCGGTTATTCGGTTTTGGCCCTTACCACTCTTTGTATTTGATTTTTTACAGGTATCGGTTTTGGCCTGGCGTGCACACCCTCTATCATGATAGTGGAACAGCACTTTTACGAGAGTAGGTTTGAGGCCCTGAGTGTTGTGCTAGGAGGGGTCGGGGCTGGTATGATTACATTCCCTATTATCATCCGTACCATGCTGGAGTACATGGCTTGGAGGGGCACCCTCTGGATGTTAGCTGGGTGTGCTTTAAACATTTGTGTGTGTGGTGCGCTCATGAAGCCCGCCAAGAACGCTAAGGAGATGCACCTGATGCCCCTGCTGTCGTGTGTGCCCCTACGGAACGTGATATTCCTGGGGATGTGTATCGCCAACTTGTTCTGGAGCTTTGGGTCCACGATCATCTACATGTACCTGCCCTCTTACTCGCTGGAGCAGGGCACGGACTTCGGACTGTCCAGTTTCCTCATCGCGTGCGTTGGTATGTCCAGTTTTACGTCACGCATGATATTCGCCTTCATGGGTAACAACAGCACCTTGGACGATATGACGTCACTGCTCTGTTCGGTGGGGCTTGGCGTCGTAGTGACTGGGATTTGTCCCATGCTGTTTGAGGACTTTGCCGGACAGATCGGCTATACTCTACTGTTCGGATTCTACAGCGGGTATTGGACATCATTTCTATCCCAATCTGCGCGTGAACTTGTTGGACCAGAATATATTGCCATGGGCAACGGATACTTGTCGTTCATGATCGCCCTTGGATCTCTATTGGGTGGACCCGCAGCAGGTAACTATTTCTTATTTTACAGTGTTAAGGTCTACCTTTCTGGCAAGAAGCCAAATCACAGTAATTTTACCATACATCATTAACATTACAAAGTGAATGCAAGTTTGATGTCTCACCTAGAGTTTGTTTTACATTTTTATTATCTTTGAAAACCTGCCATGCAAATGATTAAAGGCTGAGTATTGAAATATGTAAGGTGGTATACTATATAAGAAGGTGTTTTTTTGCAAATTAATACAATTTCCTGATTGATGTTCCTGATTAATTTCTCATTAGTTAATGTCCAATACAGTATGTAGACATTGTAAACATAACAAATGTGTATTCATATTTCAGGTCTGTTGGTACAAGAGGAGAACGAGTTTAAATATGTGTTTTACCTGGCAGGTAAGTAACTTCGCTGAATCTGTTTTATAATATTGATTACAATGCCCATCTCTTCCTGACTTATGTAATATCTATTACCGTATTTGACGTAATTATGATGCGGGCGCGTGTAAATGACGTTTATTTGAATAATCAACATTCCTCTAAGTTTGACTTTTTTGCAACAGCAGCAGAAACCTAAATGACTGTTAAAGTATCACATCCCACGTCGAGTGTTCCATCAATTAAGACAATTGTCACCCTGAAGTAATTCAGTGTCACTGTTATGATCCGTTGTAGTGTTTTAGTTCAATACGTGTTGGACGGCTTCATTTTATTGACAAAAGTTGTCTAACTTACAAAACCAACCAGAAGGCATCCGTAAATTGTAAATCCCGGAGGAGAAAATCTGAAAGATTAAAATAGGAAATTGCGTTACGGTACATTTCTTAAAACTATTTTGGCGACGTTTTTAGAGAAGTCGCCCTAATTACCGCTTATACCGGTATTCCAGAGGGAAAATAGCCTACAGAGAGAACTCGTTGTCGATCGGTAATTTAACCTTTTCACCACTGTAGAGCATAATGGACTCATCCATATCAATGCATGGTAGAGTCTACTAAAGTTACATAGGGGTGAAAGGGTTAAGGTGTTCTAAAGTTATAACAGGGACTGTTCTTAGTAATCTCTATGTTGACACCTTGATTTATTCTTAGATATAATGACTGTACAATGTACATATACATATGAAACTCACAACACTGATCTGTTCATTATCTGATTTATGAATTATTGTATATGTGAAAAATTTATTAAGATATTGCATTTATTGGTAAAACACCCTTTGGCCATAATTAACTGACATGTATCAGACCTACACTACACTGAACTTAACCACAGATATCCTCCTCCAAGATCTGAAATCTCATCAAAGAGACCCCCGCCTCTCATATGGCAGTCATATTTATTTTTTTATGTAGGATAAAATCATCAGTACCCAAGACAAGTAACTGTTTTTTATATATATATATAATTTTCATTCTAAAAATAGGGATTTTAAGGAACTATTACACAGCACTGCTGATAGGCCTAGGTTATAGAGTCAAATCACTACCTAGTAATGGGCCCACCACGTTTGTGAAATACTATTGAGAGTAAGACCATCTCCTGGCTACCAAATATAAGATTCGTCAGTATATATATATACATATGTCTACAAAAAATAAGAAATACAGATATTTTGAAATTTGTAACAATTTAAACTGGCACCTGAAATTGTGATGTATATTGTAAAAGCAAGGCTGTCATGTCAAACAAGTCCTTTCCTTTATTCCCTCAATCCCGGATGTAATGGATACACAGGCATATCATATATATAGGTATCGCAATACAGGAGTCAAGTCTCTGCTGTACCATTTTCTAAGCATTTCCCTGTCACCAACAATTCATGAGATCATAAAATATTATAGCGTTTGGTTGTGTGAAGGTGTAATGATGCTAACAGTTTTTCGTTTTTAGCTGGAATAATTTTTTTCAATATTTATTAAATAAATAATGCAATTTGACTCCACACTCTTAACACCCATGCCGTGCTCTAACATACGGACTCCGGACATAGACCCGTAAAGATATTGACACAGCTCTATGGCAGGTTTACAGCGCTTCCTCTAGTGAAATTTCGCTGTACTCCAATCAACATTCATGGAGCCCCGATTTCAAGTCCCCTCCGGATCCTCTCATGGCTGAATTGTTAATGTTTTATCATGTGAAATGATAACATTTTTTCAGAAATTTATAACCTTCAATATTAGGCACTCAGTGACCACCAACTCCCTTTATAATTAACTCATTCACCCCTGGAATTTCAAAATGAACTATTCCAACCTTTGAATTGGAGGAGTTCCAATGTGTCTTCAGGGGTGATACAAGTTAAAATATCCTGGATTCATCTGGGATCCATTTCGGTTCACAGAGACATCCCTAGCATACTGTATAGACTCCTCCAACAGACAGGCCCTACACAGGAATACTCCGGTGTGTCTGAAGATCATGATTCATCTTTAATTTTACCATTACAGAAATAGGTTATAGACTACATATATATCCTGGTTAGATATAATGGTTTTATGAGATGGGTATTATCTGAGGTTAAGTGTATGACAGACACACTTGCCTTCTTATGTTTATAGCTAAATGTACATCTACCAGGTATATATAGGGTTTATACCGAGATATCCGTACCAGACTCCAGCACACTATATAGACCTTTGTCCCATCTTAAACCTAATTCAAATTAAAACTTGAGAAAACAAATTGAACCATCATAAACAACCCAAACAGAAATAAATGTTCATCACTAGCTTGCAGCATGCTAGTAACTAGCGAGTGGTAAGCTAGAATAGACCTAATAAGTGTGTTTTAAGCTTGCAGAAAGGAAGTACTAGCTTGCAAGGGTTTTTGTGAGCTAACCACAAGCATGCAACTAGCTTGTCTACATGCTCATGGTAAGCTAGTCATCTGGTCTGCCGGTAAGCTAGTCATCTGGTCTTCAGGCTCATGGTAAACTAGTCATCTGGTCTTCACGCTTGCGGTAAGCTAGTCACCTGGTCTGCAGGCTTGTGGTAAGCTAGTCATCTGGTCTGCAGGCTCATGGTAAACTAGTCATCTGGTCTGCAGGCTCATGGTAAACTAGTTATCTGGTATGCAGGCTTGCAGTAAACTAGTCATCTGGTCTGCAGGCTCATGGTAAGCTAGTCACCTGGTCTGCAGGCTTGCAGTAAGCTAGTCACCTGGTCTGCAGGCTCATGGTAAGCTAGTCATCTGGTCTGCAGGCTCATGGTAAGCTAGTCATCTGGTCTGCAGGCTTGCGGTAAGCTAGTCATCTGGTCTGCAAGCTTGCGATAAGCTAGTCACCTGGTCTGCAAGCTTGCTGTAAGCTAGTCACCTGGTCTGCAAGCTTGCGGTAAGCTAGTCACCTGGTCTGCAAGCTTGCTGTATGCTTGCCATTTTTTCTGCAAGCTTATGGCATGCCCTCCTGGGATTCAAACGGACCATGCACTTATAATAATTACAATCTGGCCACAGCACAAAGTAACATCTACATCTACATGTGCAAATTTGATGAAATTTAACACCAGCTTTGCCATAATGATATGTATATGTATATAAGCTTTATGATAGATGTACATGTTAATTATATCAATTTCAGATTATTGAAATACTACAAATGTATTGTCAACTCATGATCACTATTACGTTAGATACATATAATATATGTATACAGAGACACTAGAACTAATTACATGTAGCTGTAATGTGTACATGTAAGAAATTAAACAAGCCCCTTAAACAATTTAACAAAGACAGAAAATAAGTAATAGTAAATTTCCCAGTCAATCTCAAGGGTCAACAATACTTGAACTGGAGCCAGAAACTCAATATAGATATACATGTGTAAAGATTTATAACGTGGTAGTTTTTTCCCTTACATCAACACCAATTAAAACAGCACTAGGGCTGTATTTCACCAGTGACAGATTACCCAATTAGCAGAAGCCAGGAGCATTATTTTGCCAAAGAGTTTTTGTTTTGTTTGTCAAATTGTTAATCCAAATTCAGTAGTGCTTAAAACCATCATCTACATGTACAAATTATGCATGGAGGAATAATACTGAATTATTATTTTATGCCCGATACCAAGTTTATGACAACAAATATACAGGCCTCATGATGAACCAGTAAATACAAGAGTGGGTGAAAATGTTCTTTACAAAATATCAAATATCTTTAAGCTTTAATTTTGACAGACATATTCAATTAACCCTTTCACCCCTAGGTAACTTTAATAGACTCTACCATACATTTAAATGGATGGGTCCATTATGGTAGATCTACAGTGGTGAAAGGGTTAAATCCAAACAATACCCCTACATTCAAACTCAAGTGATTTAAAATATGTAAGTTTATAAACTTGTTTCATAATTGATGTAAAATAATA
>JAUMHH010007425.1:0-11269 GCA_032359455.1 Chlamys rubida
GCCCGAAAACTGTTTTCAATCTTTACATTTGACTTTTTGATCGTTTGACATGATTTAAGCGAGTTACAAGAAAGTTGTTTTGAGCACAGAATCCATGCTTGAGCATGAGTACGGTTTCATGAATACGGGCCCAGGTTACCCTCCACTTACTGATCCAGTGGAAAGTGCATACGTCTTCCACAAAGACAGCCGTGGTTCGAGGTCATCTGACACACCACATGTTTTCCCAGAGTACTCGAGTTTTCTCCCACATTAGAACCCATGCCTGCTAACATCTGGGCCAACAAGAGTGATTAAGAGAAGTTATAGAACTTGTTTCGTAATTGATGTTAAAGTTTGATTTAATTATAAGATGAAATGACAACATTTTGTAGTATATATCTGTGTACAGCTGCAGCTATCAGTTATAATCATCTCTTGTATACTGTACTTAATATTTTGACTACTTTAATAACCTAAGTTGTAACCTTGGCTTGAGTCAAAAGCAGTTCACTTTCCAATCAAAGTACATTTTTTATTATCCACTGCTGGATTTGACGGATATTAGCCAACGCATGCAAACTTGTACAGTTTACCATTTAAATACCAAAGTAAACTGAATTTGGTCAATATTGAAACATATTGGAAACAGGATCTCTTGTATGTTGACTTCCCTAGTATGTAAATTAATCCGATGTTCATGTGTTAATACTTGTTTCCTATTGTCCACAGGCTGGAGAGGGTAGACAAGGCTATGGCTAAAATGCCCAGCCTCATAAAGCAGTTTCATCAGAAGCGAGAGACTCTAGAAAAGGAGGATGCTGCAGAAAAGGCAAAATTGGCCCGATTCAGTCGGGAGGCTGAAGAGCTGTATGGTCCTATGAAGAAATCGGACCACCGCCTGAAATCGTTCATCTCCACAAGAATGAGGGAAGAAAGACAGGCAGAGAAAGAGGCAAAGGCAGGGAAGAAGAAATCAAAGAAAGAGAAAAAAAAATCACAAGAAAAATCTGCAGATGGGAAAATATCTAAAGAATCTGCAGATGGAAAAATATCTGAAGAAAAAGTCTCTGAGCAAAAATTAACTGAAGAAAATGTAATTGAAGAAAATGTTATGTCTTAGGTGAAATATTTGTGAAAGCTGATTGAGATACTTGATAACGTGTAGGATGGGATGTAGTGAGTGTGTGAGTGTGTACAGCAGTCCAGGTAATAAGGAACCAAACGGGATTGCTCCAGAAAATAAAAAAATAAATATATAATAATCTTGTCATGTTGTCATATCATATTCTTGTATCCTTGTGAGGAGGCACGGTAGTCTAGTGGTAGGACGCTGGGCTAGTGACCGAAGGATTGCGGGTATGAGTCGCGTCACGACACTGTGTTGTATCTTTGAACAAGATACCTTTACTCCGCCTAAGATACCTTTACTCCGCCTATTCCAGTCTACTCTGCTGTAAATGCGTATGTGGTTGGGCAGTGCTAGAATTATTGAATGCCAGTCTTGAGTGCCGAAATGGCAGCACCGGCAGTATGCTCCCCAGGGAGTTGATAAATATATTGGCTGGTTGCAAAGGCCCTATAACAACGGATAATAATTTGTGAACCGCTTGGAGATATTAATTATATCCAGAATATAGCAAGAGGCCTAATTGGTCAGTATCAGTCTCTTGTTATTCCATGCTGTTGCATTGACAAACACAATTCACATCTGCCACACTCAAGAAATCTAATTACACTACCAGCATAATATTACCCTATATCAAATGGATTTGTGCTGGGAGATTTTCACTTATTTCACTTGTGTGACATTCAAAGTTTGTCAAGGTCACTTTTTCAAGTAAACATGATAGCATGCTATGTACTCGAGCAAACTACACTCTACAGAATTGAAATACATACTTTAAGCCAAAAGGAAATTTTTCAAAGAAGTTGTTTTTAGTTTTTCACACACACCATGACAAAGAAAATAGATGACGTTCATTTATTCAGAGACAGGATAGCCCTTCAACCTTTGCCAGCATGCTGCAGTCCAAATATCATAATTTCTAAGTCTTGTGTATCTTTTAGAAGTTGTTCTTAAGATTTCTATGACCTTGAAAGTTGGATAGGGTATTTTCTCAAACCAACTTAAAGCCCTTTATGCCAGTGCAATACAAGCCAAATATCATTACCAATTAAGGCACCTTGGTTATTTAAAAGAAGCAGTGTTTTGATAAGAGGTATTATGGTATGGGGAGCGTCCGTCCGTCCACATTTTGGTTCAGCAAGATAACTTGCTTAAATATCGTTCGATTTTGATAAATCTTTTGTAATTGGTATGCATGTACATTTATAAGACTGAGACTAAGTTTCAACTTGAGCAGGTTTTAACTAACTAGCGTACTGTGCTCTGATTGGTCAGTTTTCCAAAGATAACTTGTTTAAGTATTGTTTGATTTTGATATAACTTGTACATTATACAACGAAGGCTGAGGCTAAGTTCATAGTTGAGCAAAATCTGTGCTAAATTAATTAGCATACTGTGTTGATGGTTTCAGAACAATAATTCTATTAAATATGACCAAATTCTGATGAAACTGGGTCAATATTATATTACATAATGACAAAGGTGAGCAAAACATACACACAATTTATTAGGATACCGTTATCTAATTGCTCAACAATTTTCACATAATAGATTGGTCAAATATAACAGGATTCTAACGAGACTTTATCAATATTTACACATTTACTAATAGCCAAATCTGCCTGTGATTAATGTACAATAGAAATAAGTTTGGTTTTAATGGTGTAAGATAATCGATTATTGTCGAAAAGTTGCAATTTCAATTTCTATTTTCATGGTTTGAAATATATACCAAGGGAGATAATTCATTTTTTTAAGTCAATAAGGACAAAAATGATACTGTATATGAAATACAATGTTATAGTATATTCCTTTAGCTTAAGTTGGTCATTTCACCACATTCCAGAAATAGTTTTGAACTTGAATGAGGAATACAGTACAAATGTGGTTTCTTCTTACATTTCCATATTTTTCATACATTTAGATACAAGAATGCATCCGAAGGATTTTAATTAAGTAAGGGACTGGTATAGAATGTTCTGCCCTGCGGTACGTACTCTTGTTGAACATAAATTTTAATGGATCACTGGCTGCTTTTCAGAACTTGATAGATGACTCACGATGTGAAAAAGATACAATATCAATGTAGATAAAACACTCCAGAAGTCATTTAAATAGACAAGATGTCGCCATTGTTCCATCTTCATTAGATCCATGTAAATTTGCTATTTTCTCTTCTGACCGTAAATGTACCTTGTGGTAACTTTAAAAACCTGCTACTGCTGTATAAGACATTGTTCTTTCAAATTGAGGTTGTTGTTTGACCTATTGAATAGAACAGTACTTTATGTGTAACAATGGGAACCTAAAGTTGAAAGAGAAAGATCTGTTCACAGTTGGCTCGTACTTCTTGTGAAATAGTGATAAAACTGGAACTGTTGAAATCAAAGATGGCAGCCTGGCGACCATTTTGTTTTTCTGATCAGATTCAAAATGAAACGTGCACAACTAGGGACCTATGGCTGTTAGCATATGAAATTTGATAAAGATCAGTCTATCACTTCCCGAGAAATGATGGTAAAACAATTTTAACTGTCAAAATTCAAGATGGCTGTCTGATGGCCATCTTGTTTTCCAATGCTTTTGGTTTGGTTTGTTTGTGTTTTACGTCCTATCAACAGCTATGGTCATTTAAGGACTTTCAGGTTTTGGTGGTGGAGGAAAGCCGGAATTCTCGTAGAAAAACCAACGACCTACGGCCAGTACCTGGCGACTGCCCCACAAAGGCCTCAAACCAGTGACCTAGTGGTGGAGGGCTAATGGTAGCAGAGTGTCAGACGCCTTAACCACTTGGCCACCACAGCCCCTTTTTTAATGCACAAAGACGGACCATGGGTAACAGAGTTGGAGCTAACAAACTTCAGCTGTTACATTTAAAGACAACAAACTATCAGCCATTTTGGTTTTTCAATCGGTGCCAAAAATTCAAATCCATCACTAAGGACCATGGGGAATATATGTGTGAAATTTAAGACAGACCACTCTATTACTTTCTAACAAGCTTTTAACACTCAAAATTCAAGGTGGCAACCTGTCAGCCATCTTGGTTTTCTTATCATTCACAAAATTCAATATGCTTTAATATGAACCATGGGGAATTTGAGAAATATCCCTCCTGTTCTTTCTGCGAAATAGTGCTAACAAACTTTCAACTCTCAAAATTAGAGATGGCCATCTTGGTATTCCAATCAATTCTAATATTCAATATGCATAACTATATTTATGGGCCATAGGGAACCTTCACGTTTGTTTGGTACTGAACACGTTTGTTTGATACTGAACATGTTTGTTTGGTACTGAACACGTTTGTTTGGTACTGAACACGTTTGTTTGGTACTGAACACGTTTGTTTGGTACTGAACACGTGTTTGGTACTGAACACGTTTGTTTGATACTGAACACGTTTGTTTGATACTGAACATGTTTGTTTGATACTGAACATGTTTGTTTGGTACTGAACATGTTTGTTTGGTACTGAACACTCTTGGTTGGTACTGATCACGTTTGTTTGGTACTGAACACGTTTGTTTGGTACTGAACAGTCCTGTTTGGTTGGTACTGAACACATTTGTTTTGTAGTGAACACTCTTGTTTGGTGCTATGCTTTTGTTTTATAAAATCCACATCAATGAAACAGACAACAGAACAAAACACAATTTTGAATAGTTTTAATTTTTTTGTCATATTTTTTTCATGATTTTTTTTCTTTCACTTAGTAATTTTAAGTGTTTAATTAATTGACAAAAGTATATATAGCAATAAATGTTGATATCAGAAACCCTTAGTTTGGATGTTATCCGTGTTAAATAAAATACAAAAATATACTACATATATATAAAATGTACATGGTTATAGAGACTGGATTACAAACACCTTCATATGGACAATTATATTATGACATGTTTGCTTACAGTATTCCAGCCTGCATCCCCTACAAGAGTGACATAAACTAATCAGTACAATCACATGGACCAGTCTACAATATAATCTGGGGGAGAAGATTAGAAATTATGTGTTATGTTAAACAGATTATTACAAATCACAAACCAAGGTAAAGCTGCCATCAATTGTTATTATTAGTTTCCTTGTTCAAACCTAACTAGAAATTAAGATACGGAAAAAATGGCGAGTGAGTTGTGACCCCCATGTTGTATTTAAATTAGACCTTCATATTTACAGGACATGACATGTGTATTCATTTCTAAAAATTATATTATGATGACATGACAAGACGCATGTGTATAGATCTCAATATTGTGATTCTATGTACAAATGTCATATTTTGATTATGCTGTTATTATTTGAGAAATTTTTCTTGGATTTCAATTTTGGCTTTTTTTCTTGACCTTAATAAATAACACGTACTACACAACATAATAAACATTAAACATTTGAAGACCTGTTATGTATAATTGGTGTATTTCCATTAACAAAAGATTCCTTTTTAATATAGGTTTCCATTCTGCATGGTATTAACACAACATACATTGTATATACAAACAAGTTTTGGCAACTACACTTCAAGCAACTTGAATTCTTTGGGAAATACTGACATTTCTTGTTTTCATTTCAAACTTCATTGTATCAAAACTAATTTTTTCAAATAATATCTGATATTTGGAATAAGATTCTTAAGTTTGGCAAAACAAAATTAGCCTTTAATAACTGTGATGTCTCAGATCAATAAAAGATGTAAAAACTAGGAAATGTCTGAAAGATGTGACTGACCCCACTGCCATGCAAATAAGTGTCTTTGTTTGACAGATTTCTATAAATAGTAAGTGAAATTGACCGGTGAAATATGAACTCAATCTAGTTTTTATTCATACTTGACGTTTGAAAAAATTCTGATCAAAATCCTTCAAGAACTGTAGCTGGTAGAATGATATCATGCAACTGCTTGACGAATTTTTATAGTGACCTTGACCCTGACCTTGATATTGGAACCCTGGGATATTGAATCATTTGTATTATCATACTTGACCATTTCATACAGTTTTTAAATAAAATTTGCTTGTGTGGTGACACTGAATCGTCACCCATCGGGCCAGGACCAATAAATACTACTACATCCCCCCCCCCTCATCCCTCTTCCATAAAACGGTTGGGGTATAAAAACATATCTCTGCTTATGTTTAGCTAAACCTGCCAATCTCAGCAAGCTATGTGGACAACTAAACAGGAAATCACATATTCACTTTCCAATTCAATAATTTCATCACATTCAAATAATATAACATGATAAATATATAAATAATCAATAAACACTAGCACTGGATGTAGGTTGATCCGAGGTTAAAGTTATCAATTATGTATTATCATTTTCCTGTGCTGGATTTGAATACAAATTCTTATACATGTACCAGATACAAAATATCACATGCATCTCCACTTATACAATTTCTTCTTTCTAAATTTTAGTGTAAGCAACTGCAGGGATCATTTTGGCTCAATTCTATGAGGCTTTCAATACAAAATCCATGTCAATGAAAAAATGCCCCATCTCTACATATTGAAGGGTCATTCGGAAATTAGACGAGCACACTCCAAAATAATAGCGGAAAAGGTGAGGTGGATCTGCTATTTTATGCAGTTAGTCACTTTAAGTTTTACGAAATTGATTTGAAAAAAAAAAAAAATTGAGAAAAAGAATTGATCACAAAATGAAATATCCCATGATTAAGAACAAGTTAAGTGATATATATATGTGAGTCCTTAAGATAAGGTAAATGTTGATTTACATGACATTTATGATGTAGGAGTTGAAACACCCCCATCATTATTACTTCAAGGGACGGCTTTTAGATACAACTTGTGTTAAAAAGGCACATAATCAAATACATTATCATATTCCTGGTACATTGTACAACCAACTATATATAACATCTGATTTCATGGATTTCCTTCTTTAAAACAGTTGTTTTATGCATATGTAAAGAAAAGTTATGTTAAATATATATAAAGAAAAATTATGTTAAATATAAAAGTACAATGTATAATAGATGGACAATTCCAATCATGCATAATCAGGTACATCTCGGTCTTTTGGCTGTTTGATTCAGATGGATTTCCTCTTTGAATTACTGGTTGATACAGTTTTTTTTCAAAATGGTTAACAAAATCAATTCAAACTTTTAAAACATTTAAACAATGCCCTATAAATATTTCTTCAATTCAAATTATTG
The DNA here is from genome assembly GCA_032359455.1 of Chlamys rubida. Classification (NCBI taxonomy): domain Eukaryota; kingdom Metazoa; phylum Mollusca; class Bivalvia; order Pectinida; family Pectinidae; genus Chlamys; species Chlamys rubida. The sequence goes on from JAUMHH010007425.1 coordinate 7,294, forward strand.
CAGGAATCTTCCAAAATATACAAAAGCATACAAATCAACTTATTCAAAACTTTTAGAGGTAAATCTTAATCTGATGAGTTCACATCGTAAGATCATGGGACCTGTTACAATGCATGCATTTGTCTTTTCTTCACAAATCATTTAACAGATATAAAATAAGGTTTTGCCATTTTGTGTTTTGACAATCAGTAACACATGTACATTAAGTCACAATAAAATCTCATGATATGTTATATGAATCCCTCTCCGGCGAGAGATCAGGACTAGACAATCTGACTGGTTCACCGTAGGTCCTACCCAACAAGTCAGTACAAGGGCTTAGGATAGATATCACCACGGCAACTAGTTCCTAATTAATTCCATGCACCGAGTTCCCTTTGTAACAATGCATGTACAAAGCTTGGTTGTGTAAGGAAACTTTCTGCTGGATTCCCAAGCAACCGATTCTTACAGGGAAAAGTTTGACTTGGTTCCCTAGCAACCGTCTCCAGAATGTAACATGGGGAAGTTTCACAAGTTTCCCTGGTAACTGGTTCCTGGTTATAGTCAAGCACTGAGTTTCCCTTATAACAATGCATATACAAATGTTGGTTGTGTAAGGAAACTACTGGATTCCCTAGCAACCGATTGTGAGGGATACGTTTGACTTGGTTCCATGGCAACTATTTCCAGAGTGTTAAATGTGTAAGTTTCACTCGGTTCCCTGGTAACTATTTCCAGAGTGTTAAATGGGTAAGTTTCACTCGATTCCATGGTAAATATTTCCAGTGTTAAATGGGTAAGTTTTACTCGATTCCATGGTAAATATTTCCAGAGTGTTACATGGGTAAGTTTCACTCGGTTCCCTGGTAGATATTTCCAGAGTGTTACATGGGTAAGTTTCACTCGGTTCCCAGTGGTAAATATTTCCAGAGTGTTACATGGGCAAGTTTCACTCGGTTCCCTGGTAAATATTTCCAGAGTGTTACATGGGTAAGTTTCACTTGGTTCCCTGGTAAATATTTCCAGAATGTTACATGGGTAAGTTTCACTCGGTTCCCTGGTAAATATTTCCAGAATGTTACATGGGTAAGTTTCACTCGATTCCATGGTAAATATTTCCAGAATGTTACATGGGTAAGTTTCATTCGGTTCCCTGGTAACCATGACATGCCTGGTAACCATGACATGACCGTAACAGTTTGCTGTTGATACGATGATACGATGTTCCCCTCAGACAGTATAAACCCTCTCTATGTTCATAGACACACTACTACACTGCTTGATGACGGTGACAGCATCGTCGTGGTGGATCTTGGTGAAGTCATGGCCATTCACCTAAAACAAGTCAAGGGTGAATATAAGTGTATCTAAAGAAAACGGCAAATATTGGAATTTTTCATCTAAAAGAAACAAATAAAAATATTGGATCAATCAGATTTGATAGTTTTGACAAGCACAGTCGAACCTGTACTTAGAGACCACCTCTATAAAGGGACCACTTTAAAAACTCAATATTGCATCTATTTTCATGCTAACTGAACTTGTACTGAGAGACCACCTGCAAGAAAAGACAATTTTAAGGACTTCCCGAATGTGATATCTGTAAGCGACTAATGGTCATGAATTCCCTTTTAAAAAGTACATGTGTATTAGTTACATTATACGGCCAAGATAGCGGGAAATCCTTCTCGGGATTGGGCCGTTCAAATCTTCATCTTCACAATTACAATATGGCACATTACAAGACTGACATCCTCTTTTTATAGATTCCAAATATACATGGATATACTTTGCCCCAATTATTCTAAGACTTGTGAAATTAACCCTTACATAAAATTTCAGATACGTTTATTCACAGATGTCATGCTTCTTTAAATGTCCCTTATCTATCTAGGCCACTGTTCATAGTAATTAACTAGTTTTACACCTTTTACAGACTGATAGTCTCCGGAGACCTAGTGTTACCGGGTGGGAGAAGTTATTGACAGCCAGGTATAGTAAGGAGGAATACACCTTGCACGGATGTACTCTGTAACTCAGAGTTGTAACTCTGCCTGGATGTACTCTGTAACTCTGCCCGCAAGTAAACCTATCCTTACGCACCAATTAAGCTCAGAATTAATCAATATTACAAACATTACCGTTGTGGTGAATTCTAATGATCTTCCTCAAAATAAGACAAAAAGACAGAGGAGGTCAATGTTTATAGTACGTATAAACAGTAGCTATACGTTCACGAAAATTGTCAGTACATGTACATACCTCCAGAATCTTGTCACCAGGACTAAGTGACATAGCTGCGGGTCCTTCGGATTGAACTTTTGTCACAAAGATACCCTGTAACGAAAGAAAACAAACTGTTAGAGCACAGCTATGTAGAAACACACATGCAAAGTCACATTAAATAAAATGCTCCATAAAAGCTCATTGTGGCATTGGACTTCAATGTCACATCAAACTTAGGTAAAGATTTTGAGTATTTTTACAATATTTTGGTTTAGATGATCAATCTTACAAAGAAATCGAGGTTGACCAGTGTTGTATTTAATAAGAAATTGTGATCTTGTATATATATGCTGCTATACATCAGTAACTTGTAGATAAAGACAAAAAAGGAAATATGGTTAATTCTGTTTATGTGAAAATTCAAGAACGAGTTAAAGAAGATGAAACACTTGATTAACGGCTAAGTCCCCTGTAAATGTATGTAATTGTGATGTTTTGAATTGAATAACTCATCTCATACAGTGAAACAAGCTTTAATACCAACATCCTGTGTATACTTGTTCACTGTGTCCTTGGGTTAAGTTTGTCTCATGAGTAAACTGTTAGAATATGCCTATTACAAACTATCTCATATTCCCAGGCGATATATTTTTTCTGTAAATCAGTCTTTAATTTAACATTTTTAGAAGTTCACATGCAAATTACTTATACATTTATTTATTTATTTATTGAAAAAAAAAAATTGAACTCATCAGCAACTTCACTCCTGTAAATCAAAGACTAACTAAATGTGTCGCATGCACCACACCATAAATATCCACACAACCGTTACCATGCCAACAGTCCTGGTGGGGGGAATTATAGGAGGTGCCGGGGCGTGATTACAGATACCACAGGTACGGGACATAGTCGCATGAAGCAACACAATGGGGCGTGGTTACAGGTAAAGGGGGACATGGTCGCATGACGTAAATAATCAATAAGGCATGGTTACAGGTACAGGTGGACATGGTCACATGACGTAAGTAAACAATGGGGGGTGGTTACAGGTAAAGGGGGACATGGTCACATGGCGTAAATAAACAATGGGGCGTGGTTACCAGTACAGGTGGACATGGTCACGACAATGACATAAGTGTACAACAAAGATACATTAGCATGCAGTACGTATACAGCCAATTCCAGAAAACAACACATCAAAAAGCTACCATACACAGAATCACTGCCACAGCAGTGTACATATACACAAGTACAATTGATTCCTAACATAGAACAGTATAACATTACGATAGGAAAGCTAAAAAATTGACTTTTACATCCTTAATTCATATAAGGGTCAAATGGCATATTTATGCAACTTCATAAATTTTTTTACCACTGTTTAAATTTCTCCCATTAGAATTCAAGAGGATGGTCTAAGAGAAATTTCCAAGGTTGGCAAATGTGCTAAAGAATTTTTCATATAAACGGTAAAAATAACACCCTTTTTTAACTCCACTAAATAGATTTAACTGCAAATTTTTTCCATCAAAATTTGGCAAGTTTGACACTGCTACTTTGTATTTTTCCATACAACACTACACTTCATGAAATCAAGTCCAATTAGTTATTCTTACACTCAAGTTGTCTTATTTTTAATGTAACCAGTATTTTAGTGGGCAACTGTTTAAGAAAAACGTATTCTCAATCCCAAAACAGATGAGTTTCGACCACAGCACTACAACACATATAGAGTGAGTTTGTCTCCACACAACAGTCAGGTAACATT
>JAUMHH010007436.1:0-11267 GCA_032359455.1 Chlamys rubida
CCCACCCGGTCACATTATACTGACAACGGGCGAACCAGTCGCCCCACTCCTAAATTGCTGAGCGTTAAGCAGGAGTATAAACTACCATTTGTACAGACTCTGGTATGTCTCGGCCAGGGGACAGAACCCAAAACCCACTATCTAAGACTCAGTATTACTTTGATAATCGCAAACACCAAAGTCACATTGACAGAAATAGGTCATGATGACTGTACAAACCAACAATGGCATACACAGTCCATGTAGGACAAGCATCGGGTCAAAACAGGAAAACTAAAATTTCAATTGATACATTAATCTTTATTTTATCAGGATGGTCCAAGAAAAGCTGTTGAATAGAAAACAAAGTGTGCAGTTGTACTAGTTCTTTATACTAATATTAGAGCAACAGCTACATATAAGGTCACATGATGAACGATACCAACAAATGGCGGGGAAAAGCATGGTCAAGCACCGTGTAATGGAATGTCACGGTGCCGGACGATCATACATCAAGTAGGAGTAAGGAAACAAGAACAGACGAATATGAGATCATGTAAACCTTTAAAAACAACCCAATTCTTATTCTTATTTCTTAATCAAATGGTTTTCGGATATTTTCTATTTAATAACGGCCGTACTATTTTCAAACTTTGCATTAGCATTTTTGCACGTGTAGATGATAGTTACAGGTTTCATTTCTCGATTGACCGCAGTACCCTATTGTTGACACATTAATGGGTGTACGCAAATGTGATTTTCAATTCTATCCATGCATTATTTGCAACTACATCGACACTTTTGGGGGAAAATATCTTTACTTTTGGGCGGAATCTCAGATTATGGCTTTCGATGTTATTATTCACCAGTATTCTTCTTATTTTTGAAATTATTCTAATTAAGGGGTTTCACGTACCTTTCTCCTTCAGTTTCAATAGTGGTTAAGACCAATTTGTATTTGCACCTTTTAAGCCTCTAGCATCACCGACGAGTCTTAAAGAGACGAAACAGCTCTATGGTCGATGAAATTATTATTTGGCATACTGTATCACCTGTACGTGTATTACGTAGAAATAGCTGATGGATTGTTGATGGCCAGTTATCTCATTTGAGTAGTGGGAGGGTTCTTCACAAACAACTCTCAATCCCACGTATTAAAATTCTGTGTACGTTTAATTTGTGTATAAGACAGTATCAAGCCTCGGACGGCCAATGTTTCCTATCAATGAGCTTCGTATTATGGTCCGTTGATAATATTCAAGTCAGAAGGCACCCTATGTTGGCCTTTAGCGTTGATAGTCGTGATTGTCAAAATCCTAGTCCTCCCTGCAGAGATCTAACTTCCGGGCACTGATTGAGTTACTTTAGCTGTCAAAAGCTAATCATACCCACATATAATGTCATGACCGGATGATACCTGTTTCTATGGGGCTATCAAACCACGCGGTGTTAGTTTGACGTCATGGAGTGTTTAATCTGAATATTAATGTCTGTTGAAAATACGTCGATATGGTGAACTCTCTAAGATCTCTCGATATTGAAAGCAATATCCCACGTCCATTGTCCCAAAGGTTTTAGTCCCGTCGTTGCAGCGTTAATTTACAAAATTAAACAGACATATGTCCATGTCACTGACAGACGCCGTCTCATTCAACATAGGAATTAGAAGAGATTTTGTTTCAGGGCGCAGCAAAATACAAAATCGTATGCTGTGTCCTTAATGTCAGATTACCGCAATAGTGTTTTGTCAAACAATTAAAGTATTTCCTTCATTTACAGTAGTGGACTAAAGAAATTGGTCGAAAAAAAAACACTTTTATTTCCCACTTTCTGTATGAGAATCATAGGTATGAACCAATCATAGTAATCTGGAAAATGCAAATCAGGGCTACCACTATCTACATAGCGACCAGAGGAAGTGACAAAAATCCATTGTTGATTTATTTTCTTTACTTTAAATGTGCAAACACATTAAACAAAATGCAATTGCTTTACTGGACTGCATTTACCGAGAACATTAGGCCTATCACGGAATCTATTTTTTCCAGTCTGTTTTGAAGCGTTAAAGAAAAATATCTTCTGCCTCTGTTTCTGTTTTTTTTCTCCGGTGAAATCTTTATTTTTCTCAATTCTTCTCGGGCATATGGTACGGAGAGAAAACCTAATCTGTATTCAGTATTTCATCTGATACAGTTACAAATATGTTATTATATTATGTACATTTACATAAAGCACTTGGAAAATAAAAAATGTCTTTTAGTTGCCTTAACACATGACTTCTAAGAAGCTCAATAAATTCCAGTAGTCATTATACATGTGTAGTACAAAAAGAAGTGGTCCTCTGTTTTTGTTATTGGTAAAAATATGGAACAGAGAGTAGGGAAAAGCCTGACCTGTCTCATTCGCATGCAAATAAAGAAACGACTTGCGGCCGTTTTCCTATTCACAATATAATGATATGCTATGAGCCCGTGGTCAAAACAGCACCTCATAGAGCCGCGTTAAAAAACTTCAGCATCATCAATACAAATGTTTGACACATGAACAAGTTTGCTATGAGATGAGCAATCAATTAAAGCAAACACTTTTCCTGGTGCCATTAATATTGCTTAAGGAAGTTCAGGATAAAATACCAAATTGCCTTGAAGGCAACATGATAGCAACCATATCCTTAGCCAAGTGGTGATGCAAAAACTAACACAAAACCCTCTAGGCTTTTCAACACAACTGTATAATTTAGGAAATGCCTGTTTTATACATGTGTTGTCATAGATTAGCATGAGGAGCGTTAACAAATTTTGTTCACTTTTATGGCTTCTAAATAATCAGGTTTAAAGCACAGCAAACCTACTATTATTTGATTGATTAGGATTATGATTAACTTCCCTGCTATGTTTTGTTCGTTTGTTCTGAATGCTGTATTTACGAATTATGGAAAGGTGAACGTACAACAAAGAGATGTGAAGCATGTAGACTGTAATTTATATCAAACGAATATGTTCTATTAAAAATATAATAGATGTGCTACTTACCATAGTGGACAATGGGTCAAGGACGTCGTAGTCTCCAAAGGTCGAGTTGTAGCCAGAAGTGAAGGTCTCCATATTTGTAATAAGCGTGTTGTCGGTGAAAAAGTCACGGGTGAACACGAAACAGCTGTAACCTCACAAAAATGTCAAAGATGTAATGTCGATAAAAATGCAAGACTCGAAAATAATGCCGATTTTTCCAATAAGTTAGAAGAATTATATTATCCAAGAGTGATAGCGGCCCTTTATCTGTCTATGCAGTTATTTGAAATTAATTTGCATGCGCTTAAAAAGAATTTTGAACATTGTCACACATTACTTAATACATATGAAACATTGTCCAATATTTGAACAGTCACATCATATTTCGAATCAATATATGCATCCTTCAAAGCTGGTAATATTCCGGGTGGTCAAAAGCTTAACAAGTAATGTCCATTAAGTTATTCTTACTATTCACAATTGCAATTTCGTCCTGAATCTTCTACACAACTAGTTGCAGTTGTTCTTAAACTTTAGCTATGGATTTCTTCTTTTGACATGCGCAGGTTATCAAGTTCCCAAGTCAGTATTTCGGAAAAACTTCACCTTTGTTGTGGTATCAAAGTAAGAGGACCTATCGCAGTCGGAGTCAAACGTCACTAATCAATGGCTTGTACGCGCACAGCTTAACCCGCACGTAAATTAATAACCCTTTTACCAGGAACAACATACTTGACGTGTAAAAATCCGACCTCGGTGAGGTTTGATGCCTGCTCCTTAAAGAAGAATAATGGAACTGTAAAATATGAGGTTATACATTGATCTGTCAACACAGGGTCAAGTTTACACAAATCATATCATCATTTGAATGAATGAGTAAGTGCAAATATCCGTCCCAATTACAGAAAACGGTTAAAATAGTGTAGAAAAATACTCCGATTCCCTAAACATTTTGAACAAGAATGGCAGTCAAAAACACAACAATGTATCTTTGTCAGAATGAGTCCATTAATTACTGTGTGTTCCTTGATGTTTTTGGTTGGTATGATCAATCCTATTCAGCACTGAGAATGTAGAGTGTTTCCACGTGGCCTTTATGTCGTTTAGGATTGTCCTTGTCTCGCATATTAAAGAAGCACCGATGAGTATTTAACAATCATACACAGGACAGATAAGTCCCTTTTGTTGTTAAACAGACTTGCTCTCTGATGCTGACCGAGTAGCGGTGTGACCTGCATGAACGGTATCGATTTCAATAATAACGAGATATCTGTCAATGACAGGATCAGGCAATTACGACAGTTGCAATGTTTTTCAGTGGAATTCTTGATTAGCAGAAAATGCGGAAAATCCATACGCTTCTACCAATGTATATAATAAATATGCAATAAAATGCTTGCGTATAGCTAAGTTTTGATAAATATTCAAATTGTGTTTTGTTTTACTCTCACTTTTATAAAATAATCGATGTCGCTATTTGAATGCAGGTTCTTTAGTACAAAGCAGTTATGTATATATGTATAAAGCCATGTCATACACGAGGGCTTAAATTCGAAGATTTTATTTGTGATCGATGTAAATCCCATTTCTGGAGACAGCGGATTCATTAGTCTGCACGGGAAACCGCCAGGCCTTCGTAATTCGTCTTAACCTACAGGACATACTCCCAGAACAGCACTGTCTGACACAAGTCACACATCTATTCTATAAACACCTGTATGACCAAATCCAGCTTTAAATCCAAAGTCTGCACCATTTCTCTTAATTTGGCTGTTCTATGATCAATGTTAGTACACGGTCAACACTTTGCCAACGCCGTGTGAAAAACTCATATAAAATCGACTTTTCTTCATGTAAGTAGTATTTAACGATTATGTTTATAATTTATTTCTTGACTATTGATATCTTGTTGTTTAATCCATAGCTCCAACTTCAAAAGAACCACTTTCCGGACTGTCCGTGGTCAACAGCTGTCTTAGATCATACTATATTGAGCGTAGCTTGAATATCGCTTATCATCCCGTGTTTAATGAGAAGGGAGGTATGCTGGAGTAATTGGTGGCCAGAAGTGTAAAGGTTAAATTTCGGCCGGCGTGTGAATGTAATTACTCTATCTGTTGTATCCAGTATATAACGCGTAGTTAGTGGTGGGCGTCTTGCGCACTGTCCTGGTGTTATCTGTAAATAGAAGAGAGATATGTCAGTAATGCAAAAACAGTTCACTGAGACGAATTTGTACTGTACAGGTATATAAGTATCTGATGATGTATTCATTTTTTGTGAGATGTCACGAAAGCTTCTATATCTAAGATCAGTGACGGATGGTAGAGAGCGAGTATACGCACAATATATGATTTCAAGACTGAATAAGAAAATAACGAGTATCAAAACTAATTAAGGCAAGATGGGTTAGACGGTTTAGCCTTCTATAAATGTAGAAGGGTTCCCAATAAGAAAGTGCATGTTGACTATTTTTATAATTTTGTTGTAGGTGTACTCCTGTCACATACAATTGCAATAACACTGTTACACATGTAACATCGACACTTTTGGTATTTGTCTATATACCAGTGCACTATATGACCTTTAACATGTCCAAACTAAAAATATAACGCGTCAGACAAAACCAATTCTGTCCCGAGCACAAATCAAGTTTGTAAATAATAAAATGTTTATGTATTTTTCAGATAGCGCAAGACATCCAATCGACAAGAACCAAAAATAGCCTATTCGTCCGATCGATCGGGAAACAATCTCTCTTGATAACATTTTTTATTCAAAACGCCAACAAAATAAATAACAAAGAAAATGTATTGGCGTGGATGTATACTTCTGTGAGGTATATTTAGATTCATCCCGCTTTAATTGCGCAGATTTCTCCCGATTATTGAACGTAGCTAAACAATAAGTGTAAATCACGTTTTTGTACATTGGGTCTAAAGGAACGCGATATATCCAAGGTGATATGGACGGAATGACAGCATGCAGTGGGAGTTGGACAGGTTTCCAGTCATACGGAAGGAAAAAGTAACGATAAATACTCTCAACCAAGGTAATAATATGTCGTATAAATAAATCGCTGATCAGAGTTGATGTGTCCTGAACAAACTTATTGTTGAATTCCCTAACAAACCAGGTAAAGTAATAAAATAATGGCCAGACATTTTTCAGGCCAAAGCTTATTTATGACGCCATATGGTAATTAGACGACCAATAACAAAAGAGAAGAGAATATCCTTGGCCTATACTCGTAATTATGTTAAGTTCAAGGTGATATTTGAAACCAGCTTTTAATGTATATATTTTATAACAATACAATTGTTATACTAAATTGCCTTAATACGTCACAGAAGTCAAAGTTTAACTTGATCCTATTTATTTTGTTTTGTTTAACGTCCTATATGTATTAACAGCTAAGGTAATTTAAGGACGTGCCTCCATGTGTGTTGTGTAAGCGTGTATGTGTGCTGGAGACAGGGTATGTTGGTGTACCTGCCACCTTGTGATAGCGCGGATCTGATACCGACTTTAAAGTGCTATCTCGCTGAAATACCATGCCGAAGACACCCAGCACAGCATTCCGCCCGGGCACAACGGATTTACAAGTTGTTGCCAATACCCTAAATGCTGAACGTTAAGCAGGGAATAACAACTACCATTTTTAAGGACCCCGATATGTCCCGGGCTTGGGACAAACCCAACTTGAGCCTGGTAAGGGGTCATGAGTTGGTGCTCCTGTCTTCTCCTGATTATTATTTCTGTCGAATGACACGAGATGTTCACCAAAAAAACCAATAAAACTTTACTGGCTATTGTTTACGAAAAAAAATACAAAAAAATGCAACACTGTTCATAGTTGATAAAAAGTTCTCATGAGAAAGACACCGAATTCCCAAGGTATATATTTAACGTAATTTGAGGTGCCAAATATAAACAAGTGTTTTACAGTACATACAAGACATTGACTCTCAGATGTGACAAGTCACAACGACGGACAAATTATCCTGCGCGCCGCTAGGTCGATATGAAGCTTATCACACATCGACAGTAATATTTTACGGAGCACAGCTCTACAAGCCACGGAGAAAATTGGTGCAGCACTCCTATTCTGTTTGCCTTTGAAGTACGTACACATTGGTGTAAAGTCTATGCCATTTTACGGCTTGTCCTGTCTCATCTACTGATACAATTTTATTCATTCATTCGTCCTAAATGTTGTAAAACTATAGCATTACAAAAAGGACAAACACAAGAACAGCGGACTTGTTTAGATTGAATCCAAGTCCGTCATCAGTATGAACTATTTACACCGACGCTGCTTCCGTCGGTATGTATTGCTGCATCGCTTCGAACAAACACAATAAATGATAAATCTGACTGATGCGTATAAATATCAGCATCGTTGTACGAGTCCAGTTTGTTTATCACAAGTAATGAAATAATTTTTGATAATAAACCAAGCAGTACTCTTCTGAAACATCTAAAGTCATTGCTGTCACAACCAGTGATTGAGCAATTCTCGCAGTACTAACCTGACCAAACGGCTATATACTGTAAATGTACTAACTTAAACGCACACAACTTTTAGCGCTTTATCAAATCTAAACAAATTGGCGCTTTGAAAATTGGTTCGCCCACAAAATGCCCAATGAAAAACAACAAACATGAACTTCAATTGACGAAATCTTCATTTAGCGCACTATCTAACCCGTGAAAAGCGTTAAAATATGTAAGTTTACAGTTGTTAATTGATGCCGGTGAAATTTTGTCTTTAAAAACATATATCCTGTACTGGTAATTAGCAATGTGTTTGCTTTACAGTGTAGATGTATTTTGTAGTCTGAGTCAAGTTAGTTAAGCTAAGCGGAAGCTTTGATCATCCAGTCATTCTCACATCGTGAACAGATTGTTTACACACCGTGCACTCATCGCACATCGTGTGAATTTTCGCGATCCCACAATTGACCATTGATCCTGAGATAGGTTCAGTTCAGTAACTAAAAAATCCTTGCATCTGTGTGGCAGAGTCTACCTAGGCATCCGTCTACATATGGCCTTCGGTGTTGCAAAGACATTAAACCTATGACGAAAACTGAAAACATTTGAAAACGTGGTGTAATATTGGTGGAACGGGTCTTTGCATAAAGGTACACGTTTAACAAACTAGATGAACTTATCTGTATGCCACTAGATAAATCGTTAATGTTAATATTGGTTTGATTGTATTGACTTAAAAGTCCTATCACCAGACAATATTATTTAATGACGTGCCTGCATGAGTGTTGTGTGCATGATGCAGGGTATGTTGGTGTATCTGCATCCTTGCGATAGCGCGGATCTGATGCCGACTTCATAGTGCTTTCTCACTGAAATACCATGCCGAAGGCACCCAGGACAGCATTTCGCTCGATTACATTATAGTGTACTGACGGGTGAACCAGTTGTTGTCATTACTCTAAATGCTTAACGCCAAACAGCGAATAAATACTGCCATTTTAAGGACTTTGGTATGTCCCGGTCTTTGGAAAGTAACCATTGCCTTAATTTCAAACACTTAGTTGGTTCTACAGCTTACTTTAAAAAATACGCATCTCATACTTTTCTATGAAAACATATAATCCTAGTCTGAAATGAAAATAATGATCTAACAGCTTGCCATATCCACAAATAACCAAGTACAGCTTAATAAAACACCTGTGTAGGTCTGGGATCAAGAATACAATATATTTACTGTTACCTACTGCATGATTCATTCGCAAGATGCGACCTGTGGGAATCCTCTATACAAAGTGAGATTTATTTTGCACCCTCCGATTGGGGACATGAACGCGACCAAAATTAAACTACTGCAGTGGGTTTTTTCCAACGTTCGTTTCCTAATGCATGTTAATGCCTCGATTTTAGTCCTGGTGCTGAACGTGACCGGATGGAGTGTCATGCTTTATGTGTTATTTCAGTGAGATGGCACTTAAAAGAGACCATGGAGTGGCCCTATCATCCATGGGCATGGTATGTATATGACAATAGCGGTAGTGAGGAAGTAAACTCCAATCAAATAAACACATGTAAATCAATAATCGATAGCAGCTTTTCCAATAATCCGCAACAACGGTGAAACTGTGTTACCAGGCCTAATACAATCACATTTTCAGTTAATTCTGCCTTTAACACACTTAATTGGCTATACTTTACCCCTAGACATGTTCACCATGATCTAATTGTTCAATGAATAGCAAAATAATTAGTGACATTTTCGCAGCCTTCGATAAATAGTATACGCAACAGTCTGCTGACGTCATAACTGAAGCTCAAAAACTCGAGGAGAGATTATTTAAGATTAAAAATGTTCAAATTCGATTATTAACTTCTTTCATTACATTTCCAGAAGCATATTGTTTAATGGATATTTTATTCTTATGTATTGCTCTTTTCTCCGCCTTTACATTGAATAAAAAATGTCCCTTTCATATAACGTTGGAGCCAACAAAGAGATGTGTTTTTGCGCTTTCGTATTGCACGCGAAGCGGCAAACAATGTTTTTAGGAGGATTCAGACAATACAATAGGAAATCAAGATAGGGTGACTACTTTTCGCTCGAGTAACTATTGAATTCATACTGATATTCATTGTCTGAGATGTAGCCTGTCGGCATAACCATTAAATTTACCTTAATCGCCTTTCAAAAACGATTAAACTTCCGAAACACATACTTTCCTTCGTTCATATTTTGCCCTAGTTTTATTAAATTTGAGTTCGAATAATGGTTTTGTTAACATTTTGCTATTTTCGTGATTTTTTTAAAACTGAAATACTTGAATCAACTTCCGGAGCTCTATAAAGTATACCGTGTGGATGTCTTCGGCGTTATATTTCAGTGAGGTATCGCACTGAAGCCGGCATCAGATTCGCGCTTTCGAGGAAATGCGAACATACTGTCTCCACCACAAGGTACACACATACGTAACACACGTGGAGGCACGTCTTTAAATGACATTCGATGTTAATAGGACGCTTAATCTAATGAAACCAAACCCTTTCAACCTGGAATCATGAAACTTTGATAAAAATCCGTAATAGTATCATAAATTTGATATAAAAATGTAACTCAATTGAGATCTACGGAAGCCTTTACGCATCACCATATTACTAATCAATATAACCAAATGTTTGTCGTAAAAACGACTTAGTTATATAATAATAACGACTTATGATTAGTGTCGTTATTACAAGATAGTACATGCAAGAAAGTAGTAGTATTTGTTCGAGATATTTAGTCGTTTTAACAAGGTACATGTAATAGGGCATTGTTACTGCATATACTTTTGCATCTATGTGACCTATATGGGCTTCCGTAACGTTACTACACGCAGAAATAACATATTATTTTGCGGTATTTTTATAGATTTCAAATGAAATGGAAACCCAATTTGGATTCTACACTTTGCAATAAAAATGTATTTTGTTGTATTTTTATCTGCTTAAACCGTCGTTTCGGTGTTGAATGGCGATTCAACATATTATAATTGCTGGCCATATAATGCACAGAACCTGTTTCAGTGGACGGGAAACAGACATGATATGAAAGAATGGACGGAGTTAGTGTCCGATCATACCAACTGGTCACGATACACTATAGATCTTCTGGACAAAATGGCGTTAATCCTTCAAACACGCACAAAGGAAGTCGTATTTGATTGGTATTATCTGTACTTTCCGGAACCGCTGTCATGGTTAAGTTGCCTTTTACATATTAGAACCCATCAACAGCTTACGGTTAACACCTTACCATGTACGATGGTTGTCTAGGGAACTGTCAGCCCCTGTTGATGCATCGTGTTTTATGTTTGCTCTATCAACGTGTTGTGTAGAAATGTCGAGAGATAATGATACTTTGTTATTCTTTAAGATGTTCCAACAAGAAATTGATATCTCGATTAATCGACGCCGATCCTTGTTTTTTTTTGCTCAGATGAAAAGTGTTTTTAGTTTAATAAATGACATATTCCTTTGATCATATTGCGATTCCTAGCGTGATTTGCACACACATTTGTAGATATCAATTATTTGTTTGGCTATGATATTCACAAAATGAATTGATAAAGAATTTTCTTTTTTATATTTGTATTTTTCTCAAAGTTTCTACACTAGAGAACTTAAAAACAGTAATCCACCGTTACGAAATACACTACAAACATAAATGATTTTTTTGTTTTAAACATATTTTATTGTAATTTATATACAATGGGAGTTGGGCACAAGTTTGACAACTTATATTAA
>JAUMHH010007447.1:0-11266 GCA_032359455.1 Chlamys rubida
CCCCTCGGCTAAAGACAGCCGAAGGCAGCAATTAAGCTGAGAGCATCGCGGACAAGGAACGCTGATAGTCTAAATATTTTACTTATATATATATATTATATATGTGAAACTCCACCTTCAATGGTCTTGGAATTAGGGAATGTGCAACTCCACGGAATGTGTAATTCACCAGACAGTTTGAATTTACTTAAATGTAGAAAGCTTAATACAAACACTGGAAATGTCGGACCTAGAGGATGTACACGATTATAATTAGGGGACAATGTAATGTTACAGGAAACACACAGGGCTTGCTTACTGCAATCATTATCTTTTCGGAATCATAATGATATTATTAAATATAGAAATAAAATTTTGATAGAGTGAGTATACATGTATATTGCTCTTTAAACTGATTTTGAATGGAATTGTTCCATATTTATTTTCCACAAGTATATACATGTGCAAAAAGTATGCAAGATTACCGTACCAGCATTGTATATTTGGATGTTTTTGTGGAGTGACTTCCTTTAATTTCTGCATTTTTGGCCTAACATCATCTGATGGTAGGCTATTATAATCACCCTGTGTCCTCGGTCCGTTCTTAAACAATTCTTGTTATCGCTATTTCTCAGGAAAAACTTTGGGGATCTTTCTCAAATTTGATTTTAAATTTCCCGTTGGTCTGTTGTTGTTCATGTTTTCTTTTGAGACTGATCAGATAAACAAAATGGTAGACAGGTGGCCATCTTGGATTTTGACAGTTAAGTTTTGTTAGTGCTTTTTCTCCGGAAGTACAGGAGTGATCCTTCTCAGATTGGTAGTATGTTCCCCATGGTCCTTTATTGTGCATGTTTTATTTTGAGACCGATCGGAAAAATAAAATGGCCAATAGGTGGCCATCTTGGATTTTGACATTTAAGGTTTGTTAGTACTCTTTCTCGGGAAGTTCTTGAGAGATCTTTCTCAAATTTGATATGTAGGTTTTTCTTGCTCCTGAGTTGTGTATGTTTTATTATGAGAGCGATCATAAAAACAAAATGGCCACAGGAAGTACTTAACTTATCATTCCCATATTTGTAATAACTTTCTAGTAGTAAATATGTAAAACGAAAAACTCACTTTGAAGGCTATCTTTTAAACACAGTAGTATTAAGATTAGATCAAAAGTTACCTCAAGGTGTATTACTCATGATAACATGACTCAAATAAACAGATAAGAGAATAGAAAAAAAAGATTAAACGGACAAAGAACTAATGAAAAAGGTGGACGCCAAGATTCCTCTGGGATCTCTTGTTATTCATACTAGGGGAGTCATAGAATTCAAATTTTCTTGTTCAACTTGTCTCATTTGTATTTGGTCCTCAGGTAGCTGATACAGTCCACTTGACAGGAGAGATAACCGGATTGGCCCCAGGGAACCATGGCTTCCATGTGCACGAGTTCGGCGACAATACCAATGGTACGTATTGATAGAAAAAATAGTCTCATTTGGGATCCAACACAATTTCCCCTTCTTATGTACCAACGGACAGTTACCTACAGCTACATTGTATGTACGCCCAACTATGCTCTAGATCTATTAAAGGGAAAACTAAAACAACTTTTTAGCTCACATTATTGCTCATGAGTGAGACATTGCCATTCATTTTCCCTCGTCATGCGTTAACTTTTTCACATTTTTAGCCCAACATCATCAGATGGTGGGCTATTCAATTCTCCTGTTGTCCATGGTCCATCCGTTAACTTGGGTGATTCAAATAAATAGGCCAAAGGTAAAGGCCACACCTAGACGGAAAACCACTTTCTGCAAAACAGCTGCAGTTCTAATTTAACAAAACTTGCAATCGGAATTGTTTTTCTGAGGTACAAAAAGGTTAACTGTTACCTAGTATGTACTCTGAAAATCTTGTGTATCCAACTACATGCAATGTAATCTCTTGCCTCTATCATAATGTTCAATGTTCCATCCATATTTCAATATTTTTTTACAATCTGTCTCGTCCCATTATCAAATTCTTGTATGCTTCATTATAGAAAAAAAGAAATCAATATCTTTTTGCTTGATCATAGCAAGTTTGGAACCATGGTGCTGTTGCTTGCAGTAATTTGACATACTGCCATACTGCTTTGGTCTATCCTGCTTTTATAGCAATAGGAAGGAAAATTAAATACTTTATAAACTTTTCTCTAGAATTTAGAAACATTTCAGACTTTAACAGTAGTTGATAGTGTAGCATCTGCCAAAAGTATATTTATACAGGAGGCACTAAACACTTTTTATAGTATGTACTATTTACAACAAATGACGTATTGTCCCCTTGTAATAATGAATATATGTAGTTTTTGACTCTTATTATCAGGTTGTACAAGTGCTGGGTCACATTTCAACCCTAAGGGTAAAACTCATGGGGCTCCAGGAGATGAAGAAAGACATTATGGTGATCTCGGAAATGTAAACGCTGGAGAGGATGGAGTAGCTAACATTGACATTAAAGATAAGTTGGTCACATTGACGGGCGAACATTCGGTCATCGGCAGAACCTTGGTTGTAAGTGTACATTGCTTCATTGCCATTCATAAAATTTCATCACAAAATGATCATAAAGTGAAAGTACTTTGTATGACATGAGCAGCGCACTTTCTTTTAACAAAAAAATAATATTGTGGCATATAAGACAAGTGTCCTTACCATTGTAGATTCATGCTGATGTGGATGACCTTGGAAAAGGTGGCCATGAACTAAGCAAAACTACAGGAAATGCTGGGGGAAGACAGGCATGTGGTGTGATCGGCATCTCAAAGAACTAAGTCTTCATTCCATGGAGATGATGGACATCGACCCACTTTTGACTAAAATATATGTGTACATACGAGACGTAACGAAGCATCATGGAAAACACAATTAATCTATCAAGTTTTTTAATTTTCAAACTTAGCAAGAGTCTCGTTTATGTAAACAGTACTAGTCCGAACTGTAGACACCACATCAATTATTCTTGTTATTGGGTCTTGCCTTTGTAGTTTGTTACTTTGTCGTTATATTCACTCTTGGTGCATTTTTGTGTATCTTTTAATAATTTAATTATTTTGTGTACATGTGAAAGTGCAACTTACGGTAGTCTCCGAATTGATCACTACAGGCTGAAGTGCAAGCAGTGCATTTTACTAATCATGTATAGAAATTAAGAACAACAAGTTTTCTGACAAAAGTTTCTTTATTAGGATTTATTTGCACAAATAATGAGATACAAATAAATGTTGACATGCCAAGTGGTGCTGGCAAGTATATGCGATTAAAATGTATTTATTCGGAAACAAATGGAGTTGAATGTGATTTTTGTCAGCTTTATATGATGGAGCTTACAATTGTTCTTAATGTTAGGAAAAATAAAATCTAAATTAAAACACCTTCCATTATAAATATAATCTTAGACAGATACACTGGTCCGTGTGCAAGGTAAACTCTCTGCACCCCTGGAATATGTCATTACAAAATGGAAGAGTTTGGTGCTCCTCCGTAATCTTAAATGGACAGGTTATGGACATGGCCTAGCGATTGGTCAGATTTATTTACCAGCAACCAATCAAATAGCTAGCCTTATTCCTTCAATTTTGCTACGACATATTCCAGGGGTACAGAGATCAAGCGAAAGTGATCATAACCCGGGCAGTATCTAGGATGGATGTACATATTTCTAAAATTCAGTTTATAAAAGGCATTTCATTACAATATCTTTTCCAGTTTTTCACATTTACAACTTGCTTAAAAAAGCTACATACCAGTAATAATAGCTCAACATATGCATGAAATATGAATAATAATTTGGAATATGAGGATGGACCAGATACACACAGACGCTATTGTGACATGGGTCATTTAACGGTAACCAGTTAAAACACTAAACACAAATTACTTCCATGTTGAGCAATTCTCGACTACTTTCATGTCAGTATTTTCACAAAATCCTTGGAATTCCATCTTCAATGAACCATTTACTATCGACAAAAACAATAGTGTTGTAATAACTAGATTTATAATTCTGAATCATTATAAATGCTTCACCACCATTGCAGTTTTGAATTGCCACTTACCTCGTACCGCTGAAGCTTAGTTATCATGTTGCGTGCCGACGACATTTCACGGATTCATTCTTGTGATTTATCACATGCCATTTCCTCATTTAGAAGTGTACTGTGCAGGTTCCTCAAATAAAATTGATACTAGACATGTTTCAGTTGTTAATTTCAACTTGTTGACGCAAATGTACCCACAAGTGTGCTTAACTGAACTGTCATTCCATATCAACACAACTCCAGAAAACAATTCGCTATGTAGCAAGTGGTATCAAGACCATGTAGTTGTTCTTGCGATTCACATGCTATTTCTTCATTTTGAATAGAATGGTACTAAGAAGGTACCTCAAATTAACATGTTGAAAATTTAACCATAAACCCCCATGTAGCTTTATTCTATTCCTCGTTGGGTTTCACGACGATTTTTGCTACAACTCTTACAATTCTACCCATTTTCCTGCTTGCTGACTTGATATTACCTTAAAATGTTTGTACCATTACGTTTAATTTGAAATTAACAAGGAAGCATCTATCCTACATCTTCACATACATGAGGAAAAAAGCATTCACTCTGTAGTCAATGATTTCTGAACTTTTTTTTCCCTTTCCTTTTTTGTAATGATCAGAATACTTCTGTTGTTGCAGAATTCAGAATATTTTACATATGAATCCCCAATTACATCTCATTATATGTATATACACGCAATGTTAAAGTTCTTCAAATTCTGTTTATAAAAAAAAAATCCTCAAGTAATGAAATTATTGTCAAACTTGTTAAAAATGGTAACTTGTTGGCCAATTTCCTGAACCTTATAGATATATATCCTAAAAACAGAATTCAACACGTCTCACATTTCATGACTTTATTGGAGGTTTCTCTTTGTTGAGAGCATACCTCTGATTCACCGACACAAGACTCGTTCAAAATGTTTCACTCATTCAAAATGTTTCGCCAGCATAAATAGAATCAATAACGATATACATTATATACCAAATATGGTGTGATAGTGTACCAATAGTACAGTAATAAAAGGAGCCCAGAAAGTACCCATTACAACTCCATCGGAAATTTGTACTTGTTATTAAGAAAAAATAAACCCACAAACTTTTACGTGACCATTTTTGATATGTTCTACATAATTAATTTCAACTCTCACCCAAGCAGTTGATGCTAATGTACCCACAACATGTCTGCTTAAGGATCCCTGTACCACTGTCAAAAACTAACCACACATGGGGAACTGTTTCCGGTGGGACTATACCTTGGATAAATCATTTATGAAAAAAAATCATACCTTGCAGGACTTGAATGAGAAATAAAAAGATGAAATAAACAAAATATAATCAACAAGTGTTCTGGAGTGTAAAATTTCAGTGGGGCTCGACGAGATTTCAACACTTGACTACAGATTGGTATACTTTCCCTCAAACGATTGAGCTACCTAGCCTGGTCAACGGGAAGTTGTGGTGCAATTGTGATGATCATATCCAAATGAAAGTTAAGGGGAGGTTACTGTATATTCGAAAATCCACAGTGCAACGGGACAGGGATCCTTAACAGTGATTCCAGCGATTTTGAAACACCTGAATTTTTTTCTCTCGCTATGTAGATAGTGGTAAGACCAAGTAGAAGAGAAAACCTGCGCTAGTGAGTTGGAAATTTGTAGACAGAACTTAACATAAAATGCCTGTTTAATACATAATAGCAAACCGAAAAATATACAAAAAGACAATTTTTTACACTCAACATGATGTTTGTACCGTTGTCATGATGAGGACATTGGCAACATTTCTAACCATTGATGGTATATTCAGTATACAATAAAGATAGTATATTATACCAGAAACTACAAATTGTCAGCACAACTCAGTTTCTCAGACATACATACAACACACTCGCTTTCAGGCTCTTGCATTCGAAGGGCTAGACACAGCATTAAAACCATATATTTACAATTAATTCCACATGATCTAGATAAAAAAATGAACACAAGGATGCAACTTAAACGAAATTGCCATTCCTACCTATATATACATATAATTTATATATATCGTACATCACGGATGTTGGGTCTAGTAACAGAGAAATAAAATCTTGCTGTTTCTGGTTATAAGCAGTTCACAGCTTAAAATACAAACCGATCCATAAAATATCAACAGGCAACAGATATTTTCTTTCTTAAGTTCTTTTGTTTTAATATACTAATGATAATTGAAGGATGATTTGAATTCATGAAAACAACTGGTGTCCTATCACATTCATTACTCCATCTGTTTTTTTTCCATCTGATGAACAGAGGAAATTCTTGAAGACGCACAATACAAAGAAACACAAAATCAGCCTAAAATAATCAGTACTTTCATTCTATTTCACCCTCCTCTAGTGTTTCTGGGTCTCGCGTTGGAGGTTCCTCAGGCTTGGGTTCACTTTCTCCATTTGTCACTGGTTTAACAACCGGCACTATATTGTCTGAAGGAGGAACCGGATGGGTCTCTTTTTCATGTTCTGGATCATTCACTTTAGTTACTACACTGTCTGGTACATTAACTACAGGAGGTGGGGGCGGAGCAGGGGTACTTGCTACTTCCCCTTCCTCCCGAGATCCACCCACTTCTCCATCCTCCTTTGGACCTTTCACCTCAGCTTCAACCGGTTTATCAGGTAACACTTCCGGTAAAGTAGGTGCACTTTCTTGAAGTTCAACATCTGTCACATCACTCCACCTACTAGCTCTCCTTGCTCCTCTGTCACGGTCCTGGTCACGGTTGTCACGTTCCCTTCGATCCCTACCCCTGTCTCTGCCAAAGTTTCCTCCCTCTTGCTCACCCTCACGATCCCGTCCCCTATCTCTGAACCCAGAACCTTCCTGTTCACCGTCTCTTTCCCTACCCCTGTCTCTGAATCCTGCTGACTCCTGTTCATCGTCCCTGTCTCGTCCCCTATCCCTGAAGCCTGGACCGTCCTGGTCTCTGTCACGCCTGTCCCTACCTCTATCCCTGTTTCCCCAGTCATTCCGACCCCGGTCATCCCTATTGTATCTATCATCTCGTCTGTCTCGCCTATCAAAGTCACCCCTTCTGTCATCTCTACCACCAAAACTATCTCTCCCCCTCCCACGTCTTCCACCTCGTCCTCCTCTATCCCTTCTATTGAAGTCCCTCCTAAATCCACCTCCATCTTGAAAGTCATCATCCTTGTCATCATTATCTCCCCATTTCTGCCCTGGGGGACCACTTTCTTCTTTACCAAAAGGAGGGCGTCCTCTTTCAAAGTTCTCTTCTTTACGGAAATTGTCCTCTTCTTCATCATTACCCGATTCCCCATCATGAGCATTCATTCTGCCTCCCATATCAAATCTAGGCCTCATCATATCACCAGGAGGTCCTCGAAAACCAGGTCTTGGTTGGAAATTACCAGGGAACCTTTGAAAGGGCATCCCTGGCCTGTTGCCCATAAAACCTGCCCTTGGCCCACCAGGCCCTGGAGGACCCCCTTGAAATCCTCTTGGTCCCATGTTGCCTGGCACTGGTCCTCTGGGACTCATGAATCTGTTTGATGCGTCTGGTGGTCCTCCCATTCTTAGACCCATGCCTGGGCCCATGGGTCCATTCATGTCCATTAATGGTCTAGGTCCTCTGAAATTTGGAGGAGCCATGCCAACATTAGGTGGGTGCACAAGACCTGGTCCCATACCTCTGCCAGCCCCTGGGGGATGGCCAGATTGATTCATATTATCCTGTTGTGTAGCTGCCTGAATTCCCTGAGATCCAAACGGTGGGATACCACCAAATTCTTGTTTTGACTGGGAACTACTACTGGCATTTTCTCTAATATCACGGTCATCTGTGTCTAGATCATCCGAGAAATCTGGTGGAGGCTGAGGTTTTGACTGTTGCTGCCAGTCACCAGGGGGGCGACCGAGCAGAGACGGTTTTTCTTCTTTCTTATCGGCAGGATTAATATTGAATGGTGGTCTAATTCCCAACAGAGATGGTTTGGGCTGTATTTGGGGTTGTTGGAGCACGTTTTGTGCTGGATTAAACAAAGGCATCCTGAAGCCCTGTCCTGGGGGCAAATTGATTCCAAAGCGCTGAGGGAATCCTGCCCCACCAGGGAATCCTGGGCGTAGAGCAGCATTGATGGCAGCTTCAGACACATGGGTCAGCCCACCTGTGCTGGTAAATAGACTACCCACACTGGAAGGAGGCAACCCTGCAGCTGATGTTATCTGTGGTAAGCCTCCTGCAGAGGATATTTGTCCCATCTGTAATGAGAAAAGTGGTATTTTGACATCTGATTTCACAATGATGTAAACAAATATAGGTTGGACTTAAATGAATTTATCTGTTGCAATTCACAGCACATCTAATACAATGATACACATGTTGATGATATAACAATGCCATAGTTTCATTGAAAAAAGGTGGCAGTGTCAAAAAATCTACAGTATAATATTGCACATTTACTGCTGCTGTTGAATCATTAAATTCAAATTTATTTCACTTACAAATTCAAAACAGAAGACAATAGGACATTGATCTTTCAAATGCTTCTTTTGTTATATTAAATATATATTATCTCAACTAGGCACTGGCCTCTGGCCTGGTTGAAGTCAAGAAGAAGTTAATAAGGTCTTAGCCATTCAGATAATAGTTGACCATTTTGGGGGTGGGGGGTGGACTGCTGAGTTCCCTGGTCAAACATTGTTCTGACCAAAATATTTCTAAATCCACTAGGCCATTCTGAACTAGTGTTTTTTTTTAAACGAGAGCCACCTGGAGCAACAAAAAAGGCCCCAAACAACAGGTTTTCTATAGCAAATATAGATGAAACTTTTGATCTCAAAGCTTATAGTGAACCTGGAGGAAGATATGCTGAGGAAGCCTGTACTTAGCTTTATATTAGTGCTTCACATCAAGATCAAAGTTCAAGCTAAGGTCAGTGACCTCGTTTATGGTGTGACAATCTGTGTTCCCATGATGAACCATTAGACAAAGTATAATGTCCACTCAAGAAACAACGGCCAAGATTTGCTCTGCAAACCATTATTTTAGTACTTGAGGTCACGATAAAAGGTCAAATTGAGGTCACAATGACCTTGTTTTAGGATGCAACATATTGCCTTCCCATGGAATTAAAACAAGGCACACATTGTGACATATGTAAGAGAAAATGGTGTCGCTACAGCGATGACAAAGTTTTTTCTAAAAAATAGTAACAGTGACCTTGATCTTCTACGTAGAAACCCTAAACGAGAACTTGCGCAATACCAAACACTTTTTTAAAGTCAAACTTGAATGAAGTCGGTAGAACAATGATATTTTTTCCTAGAAAAAGCAATACCTTAGTCTGGTTTCCACTACTTTGTGTCGACGAGACAAAAAATAGTAAGATACCTTGACCTTTGATGCAGTAACCCGAAATGCCAACCTGTTCAAGGTATTGTCATAACAAACACTTGTATCAAGTTTCATGAAATTCTGTTGAGAAATGAAGTTGGTAGAGCGATGACAAAGAGTGGAATCCTATATCCCTTCAAATTTTTGTTGCGAGGGGATAATTAAGATGCTTGATCTATGAATTTCTTTGAAATCTTGTAATTAGAACAAATATCCCTTCATATACAGAACTTCCTGACTAATGAAGAGAATTTTGTTGGCCTAAATAAGCAACATTACCTGAGGCCTGACTGTAGGCATCCCACTTGGGAGGGGTATCATGCCAGGCACTGAGGGAATGCCCTGGCTTGACTGAAGCTGAGGGGGCATGCCTGCCATAGTCATTTGTGGTGGCATCCCAGGCATTTGTGCGGAAAGTCCTCCTTGTACCATCATGTGCTGCATCACCCCCATGTGTTGCATCACAGAGGTAGGGGGTAACATACCTGTAACACCAATTACATATCACATTGGTTCATAGACCCTTGACAACAGACTCTTCATATTCAAATTATCAAGCAGAGGCAAAATTAAACTTTATAACTACATCATTTCTGTCTACTTTTTCATATCAATACATCACCTGGATAATGTTCTTCAAATAATAAACTCTGCATGCATCAGTTAATTCAACGTTTTTTTTTGCTGTTACCCCGATATCAACACATTATTTTTTAGAAGAAGTTGATTGAATGTAAATATGAACAAATTAACAAATTGCATAATCATATTTTCATCTTCACATTAACAGTCATTTTTATGTTTTTCTCAGTAGAGACAAGTCTTGAAATGAATAATGTGTATTGATATAGAGCACTTTACCATTTTAATACACCAAGAAGTATTACTGTGAAAACAAACAGCATTGATTTCAAAATTAAAGGAGATGCCAAGAAAACTGCTTTATTATAAACAATCGCAGCAGACTTGCCTGGGACAGGAGGAGGAGGAAACTGGCCTCCTGGAGGCCCGCTGGTCGGAGGGCCTGGCAGTCCCATTGGAGGAGGTGGTCCCTGACTGTTGGGCAGGGGAGGATGAGGTGGGGGAGCCTGTTGGCTCTGTTCCTCATTAACATCTGGCTTTTCCCTCCCAATCAGAGAACCTATAGTAACAAAAAACTTATCTCATTAATCTAATTTCAACAAAAGTGTTTAAATACATGATTCATTCAATCATACTTCTTCAGTATCTTAACGATTTCATACATTCTTGCTTTACTAAGTTGTCTCCCCTTCGTCAAACTCACGGTTTCGATTAAAATTTCAAACTGGTATTTCTTGTCGTAACAAAGACTGCAATTGGCCAATAATTAAAAGATCACATGGGGAAAAAAACATTGTTATATTGCACGAAACAATCAATGGGTAGTATAACAAGCCATTCTGACTGTCAGATATGTCTCGCCTGTGCACGGCTTTGACCATCAATGCACATATCGGTGAAATAAATTCAATGTAGATATCCAGAATATGATGCATGGGTTGAGATGTACTACCTAAGATGCATCTATGATCCAAGTATGGTTGGTCTAGCACTTAATGCAAAAACTAATGTTGATCGAGATGCTGACAAAGTCAATGGACCATGAAAGGTAGGCTGCATCCAGCATTTTATGCATGGGTTAAAATGTACTACCTAAGATGCATCTATGGTCCAAGTTTGGTTGGTGTAGCACTTGTACTTTCAGAGAAACTAACTTAAACACAAAAACTTAATGTTGACACCGTCGCCGGAAAAGCAACAATATATTGTATCGCGATACTTTCTTGT
>JAUMHH010007458.1:6330-25765 GCA_032359455.1 Chlamys rubida
TGGGTTAGGAGAGTGGTGACAGTCATGGGGTTAGGAGAGTGGTGACAGTCATTGGGTTAGGAGAGTGGTGACAGTCAGTCGAATGTGTATTTGTGGCCTAGATTTACAAATGATTCAGACATTCTAGAACACCGATGAATCAAAGGGATTAGCAATTATTACAGAAAGGGGAGTCAAAGTAATGACGCCACTTTTTTAATAAATCTCTCTATCCCATTTTGATGTTCGCTTTTAAAGCAAAACGGCTTAAAACCCATTTAAAAGTGTGAAATCTCATACAAAAATCTCTTAAACGTCGATGTCAAATGGTCATAGTTATCAAGCCAACCTCAATAATTTGTTTGCCCTAATAATTGAAAGCGTTTGGCACATTTCTCATACAACACACGTGAATGGATCTCATTTCTAAATTTGGTTTTAGTGGTGCCATTTATTATTTTGTCGACGTGCTCTTGCTTTTAGTGGGGATTTCACTGCACTTAAAGGGAATAACACAAACACGTGATCTAAATGTTCCGCTTTTTTATATTCGAATGAAAGCAAACACGTTTCAGTAACGTGTTTAATAATTATTTGTCATTTAAGAAATAATTCTCATTTATTTTGCTGCATTTTACAGCAATATCAAGATGAAGCTTTACGTGAACGGCACCATTTTTGATGATATGAAAGCTAAAATGACATATGTTTTTTCAATTGGATTACATTTCGGCGCGTGCTCTAGCCCTTAAACGCTAACCCTCAACATACTCGTTTATGATTCTCCCATGTTCCCTGAATAGCTTTTCTGTCGGGATTGTTTATGGGAATTTGTCTTAATGACAAATTGTAAGCGCCGCGTTAGTTTTACTGACTCAGGCAATACTTAACCGTACTTTAGCTCACTGATTTCACGGCCGCGCTCATTTATAGTTAAACGATACGAGACCCTTATTTATCCGATACTAGGAACACTTGCTTTCTACACAAACACACTGTATAAAAGGACTGCAAAACGCTTCAGTAAAAGTATCTTTTTAGTAATCTTGACAATAGGTCATTTTGCATTTTTTGCCTAGAAAGGAGTGAGATTATATACTATAAAACTTCGAACGGAAATAGGATAAAACTTTCATTTACTGCTACATCAACTCACGATGACAACACTAGAACTTAATAACGGTATGGAAATCCAAATGCGGGGATGAGGAGGCACAAAAATAAAAGTACAAACATTGCGAGCCTGAAAAAAAAACAAGAGGCAAAACATCAGCACAAAGTAGGCCCTACTCGTCGTGTCACCTCCCGTTAAATCCATAAAAGGACGCAGGTCGTGTTGTTATTGTTATTTTGTTTTGTACTAGAAAAACTTTATCAAAAATTATCTTAACCTGAAAACGACGAACCGAGACCGGGGGACATTACTCTCATTACATTTTGATTGTATCTTTGTCATAAAAGTCTGTGTCAAAATACACAATCTCGACAAATACAATATCAATACTGTAGTAACAGATCGACAGATGACGCCCAGATATTGTGTGTGCCTCTGTTAGGCTGGGGAGTCGGTGCCTCTCACATAATAACGGTTAATACCGGGAACACACGCCATCATTCCCATATATACATTCTTTCTTTTACAAGTTTACATCTTCGAACGTTATTAGATTTTTCAAAAGTAATAATTGGAAACAATTTTGAGAATTTAAAACGATTTAAACTTCAATGTGTCACGTATCGATATCTGGATGTAAGCCAAAACTGAGGCATAATCTGGGAATGCTGCTGGTTTTAGATAGAGAGTACGTGGTGACCATGACACGTATAAACCATTGTCTATGGTACGGGCACTTGTCATACCCTACTATTAAAAATGGACATTTGTATACTTTGTTTTCACTTTAGCGTTTCCCACAACGATAGTTAGAACACTCTACACACAAAGTACATGAACTTGAAATTTAAACTGACAAAGAGTTTCAGCAAAGCGTTTCTTCTGCAGTTACCCTTGCACCTAACACTGAAGCCAGAGAGTCGTTTAATCATAGGCCACTATTCATATTCTCATCTAGTTCCTAATTAGCCATTCAGGATGGCCAATACTGATAACCTTGGATCCTTGACCAGTTTCCTACTGGTCAATAATGACAATCAGATCTTTCCGATTTCCTAATCTGGTACTTCAGCCGACGATGCTAACCATTTCTCCGGAAGGAATAAAGCTCTTCAGCCATTTCGGTGCCATTCGCTGGTCTTGGTATTTTTATTTATGTGGAAACATCTTCTGGTTGTTGTGGACTTTAGGAGGGTTTCTGATATAAGTGTACGCCTACATCGGTCTGCCGATATTTACTGTTTACAAGTGTTACTCTGAGATTTATTTACAAAGTTACAATATTATTGAATATGTCAATTATGTCGTAGATTCGATAAATCTACAGTTCCCGACTATTTCTGCATGTCGGCGTCGTTTATAGATATTAATTATTGAAATGATTTTAATTCAATGTTGTCTCTCCAGGAATAATGATGTACATAATTGTGAAATTGAATTGAAAGTTCATCGATTCGTAGTCATTATTTCAATTGATTTTTTATTATTAAAATACGATTGTCTCTCAATCACATCATTCGTCAATCTTACAATGGTGTTCGCTTGAAATGAACATATACACGTAAAACACGTGTCTAGATAGGGTATTAGTGATAGGTATTGATGAAGGGTATTGGTGATATATATATTCTTGATAGGGTATTGATGATAGGTATTGATGAAGGGTATTGATGATAGGTATTGGTGATAGGTATTGGTGATAGGTATTGGTGATATGTATTGGTGATAGGTATTGATGAAGCGTATTGGTGATATGGTATTGGTGATTGAGTATTGGTGTAGAGTTTACGATAAGTAAGATAATATAGCACTATATTCCTAGTCTACTGGCCGTTATCTATTTATACTTCCACCATTACCCTGACCTCGGCAAAATGGATATTACCCGGGTGGCCTACATCCTGGGTAGGGGTGTCTGCTTCCGGGTGTACATATGTTCTACTTGGTTTGGGTCGGTGTTTCTAATGTATCAATTATAGTTATGTACGTAATTTGACACTGTAAAACAGATACATCAAACCCAGACATAGTGTACTCCACTGTGGAAAGGGACAGTTAAGTGACCAGGTAAAGTGTATAACTAAACAACACAACTACCAACGGCGGGATTCGAACCTACGATATCGAAGTCTGTAGACCGACAAACAACCACGATTTTTACCTTGTCCCAACCTTGACATTTCAGCATGTGTGTATTCAAAAACCGTGCAGAAATCCCACATTATATTTGGTAATTGACATATGTGACTGACGGGGAAACTTGCCACAAACATGTTAAGCCTAACATCATGTACCGGTCGGAACGTGCTGATCCAGATGCTGACATTTGTAATCTCCTTATAAGGAAGATAACGTTCCCAGGACAGGTCAGAGGGAGTTACGATGTCACCTAATGACAGAAGACAGGGGCAGACAGGAAATGAGTCTGCCAAATATCTCCTCTTATACGTGGGCTTTTTATTTTCTTATTTGATGCTTGATTTTTTTGTATTGATATTTAGAAAAGTAATACGGATCAGTGTTTGTACATCCGTGTTTTTTTAACTGAAAAATTGTGAGAGAGCTATTACAGGTTCTGTGAGCGATATATGAAATACAGATCCCATCGATTGCTTGGCCAGGATTGTACGAAATGTAGAGAGCGCAAAACTCCACTGATGGTTTCCTGTGAAATATAGTCGCATAACGTTCTCAGCAAGAAGGCCTTTATTATTAGGTTCATTTCAAATTACTACGAACTAGGAAATCCTCACCTGATAGTAGGACCCTAAACTAACATTACAAGAACATATCAATAGAATGTGATTCGCTAGACGGTGTTGTCCAGAATAGTCTCTAGTAAAAACTTAAATTGACTAGCTTTTCAAGTACATGTAGTTAAAGTTTCAACTGTATTTAAAAGGAACATAAAGTAGCAATTCACATGCTATGTCGAGATAAGTCTGTCTTTTGGGTTGTCGATTGGAAAAGCTGTAAAGCTTCCCACAGCCGAGTTTGGAAAAGTTTGTTTGACCTCGTCATACATAGCCCACTCACCTATCTTATTACTGTCCCATTTTGATGGTACATTACCCCTAGGGTAGTGCTTGGAGTCGCCGATGAAGAGTACCTATCAAGTTATGAAATGAAGCATACAGAAATTGCACAAAGAACGCGGTAATGTCTATATGATATAAGATATCTGTTTGATAAAAGCCTCCTACATCACAATCAGCTTACAATGCATATTTTACGCATGGAAACATGTCATTCTCAAACCGACACTAACCTCCCTTCAGGACAGACAATTCGAAATATTTACATCAAAATGACATTAGCATATGTACATCAATGTCTTTAAAACGCTGTCAGTTTTATACTTAAACTGCCATGAATAGTTTAGTCTTATGGCGAAACTGATTTCATCATTTATATTCTGTAAACATAAGTTGGTTTTGAAATATTGGTTGTAAGTCACTCAACAGCAAAAAATAAACATTAGCATTTGATCCGTTTCCAAATTTAGCAAATGTCAAGACGTTTATTAAATGTTGTTTCTACGTAGTCAACTCCAAGTTCCCTGGATACTCTTGGTTGCAATATCAACAGCCTGATTGACCACTGTATGAACCGCGGGGACTGAACATTGGTCAGTGTGTGAAGGGAATGACGATGTCCAGCAGTAGCTATACAGCACCATCAAACACGCTAATTCTCACTAGTATTAACTTTCGTTTCTGCTGTAAATCATACAAAACCCTGAATACTTGTCGTGTCATTTTACGGCCATGCCTCGTATACTTCATATGTATACTACGGCTCCTCTCCTCCATGTCGCCAGCTAAGCTTGTAGACACATATCAAACATGGCCTTTTTTGTATGATTAAACGGCTGATGTTTGGTGCGGTTTGACCTAATTGAGCAGAGAGTTGTTTGATGTATCTAGTAATGTTAACCTGATGTCAAAGCGCAGTATTTGTTGATAACTCTTTTTGTATAAATAGTTGTTTGTGATTCATTCTGTGTAGAGCCATGTAAAACCATAAGTCGGTGTTAAGTACCTATCGAAAATTCTTCTGTACAAATGGCCAGATATGTGTTTACAGAAGTTTTACAGTATTCTGTCGTTGTACTGGATGCATCAAATTTTTGTTCTGATCATTTACATCAAAATACGACCTATAGTAGAATTCGTATAAAAGTGTATTTACCACGATAATTAATTACATTGCACTTACAAGGGAACAGGTACAGTGTACATACATAAACCTTTATCTTCTTATTTATAGATCAGTGGCCTTATAAAAAGTTCATTTAGAATAATAACACATAAAGATATATATATGTATGACAGATATGACGGAATAAAACATGTACCAAAATAGATGTTGATATAAGAACGTTAAATAACTCTATATACTCGACCATATTAAGGTGTGTATGACTTAACACTAATGATTCGACTTGACAATAACGTTTTTAACACTCTTGAGTATTTCTTCATTTTGAAAGTCCAGAGACTACAATAATTGATAGAGAATTGATAAAGGAGTGCGTTGATATATTTCTGACTGGTAGTTTCGTACGTACGACATTATTTCAGGAAATGCTCGGTAAACGCAGCAAAATGATAACAGTTACGACTACCAATACGATTTTTCACGATATTTCAAACACTACTATCGAAATTCAGCCTCGTATGGTGGTTCTGACCAATAGGGGACATGTAAAAAATGTTGGAAGAAGGACTTATATTGTTGTCGCTGTTATTGCTGGGGAGGGGGGAGGGGGTAATCGATAGTTTCCGATTTCTCTGTAGGTTTGAACATGGATCCTTCCTCTGGGTTCATACCATCCTCGATACTCCAGGGGGGTTACGCACACTCACTAAGAATTGTAAAAATAGTAAAATTTAAGGCACGATGTAGCTGTTTGATTGGTCTCAGGTTGACAAACCTGATACATGTTGTTTGAAGATTACAAAGGAGCGACACCGCGAGATTATTTAATGTACAAAAAAAAGATCAAACTAGTCTTCTTGTCTCATCCACACCGATCCTTCAATTTTGCTATGAAATATTCCAGGGGTGTAGAGAGCGTTAAGTGGGCGTAACCACTGGAGTATCGATGATAGGTTCATGGATAAACAGTCTCCAGAGTTTCCCCGGGTTCCCAGAGTTTCCCCGGGTTCCCAGAGTTTCCCCGGATTCGTAAGTGATGTCGTTTCCTTCTTTAAATGTCTGCTTCGTTCCTTTTTGTTATTTCGTGTTGCCTTTTCACTTCTGATTTAATAGAAAATGTAGCTATGGCACATGCTTCTGAAAAATAAGGTGTCTTGACTAACGACGGGTCCAACAACAGTGATCGTCCAGATCAAGTAAAACAACTGGATGTGCATGTATCGAAAATAGCTATACAGACACGTGGTATTAGTTTTGGAGACACACATACTCGTTTTCGGAAAATGGTACAAAATAGAACATTTTTATGTTATAAAAGATGTGTTTATCATGACAGTGGGATACTCTAACGCCAGTAATTCTATTCATTGTACATTATTACAAGGGAATATCCACTCACAGATATATATCGCCTGTACAATACAGTGGTACATTACCTAAATGCGTCATCAGCTGCTTCAGAATTGTAGGATTGGACATATCCAAAACCAACGGATGGTAAAGGTTTGTTTCAACATAAATTTGATTTGTTATTTTTCTTTTTGTATGTCGACTTCGATTTGAAAACTCGTACCGACGAAATGATGTCAATAGTTTTTGTTTGGGAGGTGCCTGTTTTGTAGAGGGTTATTTGGTTTAATGACCTAGGCAACATTGCACCGCGGCAGTATCTACCTCTGATTGCGCAAGAAAGGTATGCTGATCCATGGTGGCTCAGGAGGGGTAGCTCCTGTTCATCATTTAAATACCACGCAAGCTCATTAACAAACATGCCAGCCATGCAAGGTTTCCATTAGAAATATTTTCAATCAGTGTTACGCACATGTCGCAACTTCCGCTTTCCAAAAAGTATTTGATAGAATCCTAACCTTGAACATCTGGTGATAATAGCGATGTCCGTCGGATTCCGATTGGTATTTAGTTTTATTTTTAAAAAAAACATGTAATGTGTATATAAACTTTCACAAACAAGTCGGACTCTACTATTGAAGCCTAATCACAAGTGTCTACATTCCGGTCCAGCTATACCAGTAATCTGTCTAGAAATTCGTGATCTTCTGCATGTAACACAGTGATAAGAGCCTAGACTTGGTGTATGGGGTCCAGCGTGTGTCGGTAATGAGACGTGCTTCTATCACGCCATGCTGAGTCCCGTGTGTGTCCTCAGTGTTGACATATTTGGGCTAGTTGTCGTACCACTGGTGCATAAAGACCACACAGTCACATGATGAGATAGGCAGTAGCCTGATGTGGACAGCGACGTACAATGAATGTATCTTAATATCGTCCCCTTCCTGTATCAGGAAGATTGCAAAAGATTTGGCATGGACATATCTGGAAAGTTGCTTATTTCATTACCCAATATTTCAGATCTATAGATCCATAGTCTATAGACTTCTTTGAGCGACAAACCCTGAAATAAACATGTCTAAATACTCCAAGTATCCCATAACACCAATCCTAAGTTATCTATTCAATAACACCAATCCTAAGTTATCTATTCAATAACACCAATCCTAAGTTATCCAGACAATACCAATCAACTAAGGGCCGTTAGGTTCAGGATTTTTGCCTGTTGTTCGTTATTTCTTACTTTCAATAAAACAGCAAAATTGATGACTTAAAAAGCAAACCATTTTCGTTTCCTTTTTACAAATGTAATGGTACCTCTTATCGATACGGTTTTATGTTGTTTACGTCTTTGATGAATTTCCGACGGGCATGGTTATCAAACCATGTTCAGGATATTTTGTTTTTTGTGACGTATAAATTATAATGTGTATTGATAACATAAATGTGGCCCATTGTGAACAGGCCTAAATTATGTTGATTTAATGTCCGGTTGTAACGGACATACAGTCAACAATCGGCGCCTGGCATTCTCACGGCTTCTAGGATGTATTGATCAAAGGAACTTATTGTTTCTAACGCGGGGATTAGCTGTTATCATGTTTCAAACACATGCTTATGTGAACACGTATTATCTTAATTAAACCGGTCATTTTCTGGGCTTTCATGTTCTACAATGTATGTTAATTGGGGGGGAAACGTTTGTGTCTCATCGTAACAAAGGAAAATGGCGGTTTAAACTTACATTATTGTTACCTGTACTTTCTCAAAGATATTTCTCTTTTTGTAAATTCGGTGTCACATATAAAAATAGATTCTCAAATACGTTTCCTATCCATGAGATAGTTATCAGACTCATTGAATCTCTCTGAAACCTTTCTTACAAAACGTTTGATATTCTCTTTGTATGCCAACCTTATATGTATCATACAAAATTCCTTTGATTTCCTCTTTTTACGAACATCTATCAGATGCCAAAGGAATTACTAGTTTATCGCATAAAAAACCACCTGGAGACTGCTTGATAATTAAACGAGTGTAAGAATGGTCAGTGAAGATGCCGGACAGGTCCGAAGCTGCCAGTAGTGTACCCCTAGGTGGACCTCCGGAGGTTGTCTGGTATAGGACGTAATTACTTTTAACACTTTACAACGATAGTCACTCGGTGTGGTATAGGTGTAATCAGCGTAGAGAGGAAGACCTGCAGTTGAACTCGTCTGTTTACATGTATCTATGTATCAATAGACATAATTTCAGTATTTTGGCAGACAAATAAACGTGTAATAATTGTCTTGGGTACCGCACCAGACACGATATTTAATATGTAACCCGATCACATGTAAACATACTAAAACTTACATGGAACTTTATATTAAAATCATTAACTATGTGATTGAATACTCCTTCACAGTTATAAAAGTTAAATCTAGAATATTCACATGGAGGACGACGGATTTCAAATACAAACGACCTTGACTCAGGTCTAGAACAAGCAGTATATTGTTACTAATCTCATCGTGTTGTCAATTCCATGTATATTTCACCGATACATACAGTGTACACAACATTTACGTTATAGCCATTTTATATGGAACATGGAACTTAAGATTGCCTATTTCTTCCCCAACCGAAGTCCTTCAATTTACCGCCACCACTATCTGAAATCAAGATAGGTTCCTGTCCCAAGAGAATATTTGCAAATTACCCAAAAAGATTTATCAATATGTATAGTTTTACATTGGCGTACTTGTCATTACATTTCTATGGAAGCTCACTAGTCACACACTAGCATATATAATTGATTGTACCGATGACTATTCCTTCAGCAAGTATGATTTTACCGAGTGGAATACGGTGTTGGGTGCCATTGGTATGGTATTTCAGTGAGGTTTACACTCTAGAGATCCGCGCTATCGCAAGGAGGCAAATACATTGTACATCAACACATTATTGATAAGGAATCACGTCCTTAAATTACCTTAGCTGTTAATGGGACGCTGAACTCAATAAATAAACTAAACTAGAATAATCCATCAGTAGTCTACTTCCTCGCGTCTTAATTAGCAACTTAGTTTTCCGTGTCCTATTGAGTAGCCTCGTCTCCCGTGTACTTGTATGCTTAGTCACGCGTGTCCTTAACCTTGACCTTACAAGTAACAAACTAAAGAAAAGAAGAAGAAAAACACATTTGGTTGCTTTGTGTGATATTTTTTATCTCTTATTCTTTACAACTGTCTGCATTCAGTTTGCATGGTGCGATAGAAAACAATTATTATCAAATTTTCTCACGATATCTGCAGTTGCTGGTTTTGTCGGCTTGGGTCTTCCGTCGAAGTAACACATCGTCCTATGTTCTTCAGATTTTAGATAACATTGCATTTAGCTTATCTCATTTGTGTGTTTATGTTCCATTCCGCCTATAACGTGTCTTTCTGTTTAAATATATAGGATATACTACGACAGCTCGCTTAACTCACATTATTTATAATCGGAGCCAAGTTATACGTATCGTGGGTCATTATTACAGCTCTCCGGGGGTGCTACACTGCTGCGGGCATCCACACAGGATTAGATACGTCGTGTAAATCTTGCATCATTTCTTTTTAATAGGCCTTGTGTAGTTAAGGGGTAAACGTAATATCTTCATTGAGCCCTCTACGTGGATCGAAGATCTACCAAAATATTCTTCATTTTCACTTTAACCTGGGATATTTCTACGCTGTGCCCCTAATTCTCCACATCCCCTCAAATCGACCTACCGTACTAGGTTATAATCAAACCTACTTTGTCTTGCATTTGCCAAACAAAGTCAGGGTTACTGAATATATAATTTTTCATCTTCCTTTGTTTTGCTGTAGCTATTTCGTTGCAGTCGAAACTTATTTCCTCAATTTGATTTCCGCCATCCGTCTTAAACATTGCTAATTTCACAGATCCATGATTCACGTACCGGCACCAGCGCGTGACCTATATTGGTAGATCGACCCAATTCTGAGCGGCCAAGTCACACAACCATTGATAAGGTTTAAAGCCAATTCATTATTGCCCAACGATGTTCAGTTCGCAATTTCCTCTAATGAATACGTCCATAAAGTGGAACGTCCGAGATTTTAACAAACCTATTGTAACGAGTCTGAGAGAAGATATTTCGAGAACATATCGGTGTTGCCCTATATTACAGTAACTTGCTGTACATGATTCTAAGTGTCCTTTTAGCAGGATTTATGTTTGCTTGTCCTTCGTGTCACTGCATGGTACCTCACTGAGGATATCCATCTTTACAGTTCTCTCCTACCTAATGTTTCGTTTTAGTGGCGTCTCGTCTCGTAATTCTATCGTCACTAACTGGATGTGATGTCATACTTCCCAGGTTATGATGTTGCATTGCTATGACACCTTAAAGGGACCATTAGGTGATCTATCGTCCATGGATACTGGCTTGATATGATACGAGGACACATCACAGTTAACAAACTGTTGTGATCATTTGCATAAACACATGAATTGAAATCTTCCTCTCGACCGTTTACAAAACCATTATACGTGTATCATTTTACAACAAAATCGCACCAAGGTACTATTACCGACATTATGAATCTCTCTACTGGTATGATACAACAATGTTACTATTTATGACATAATGAACCCCTTATGTATATACTACAACAACAAAATCAATAACGTTATAATAACTGACATTGTGTAACCCCCGACGTCTTGTTCGTGTTGTGCAAACGTAAGTCTTGAGTATTAAGTCTCCAAGTAAAAGGTATCATTGAAGATTTGTTAAGGGAGGCATAAGAGAAAGGGGAATGGGTTTATGATATATAGGATGGATTAAGAGGGGGAAAGGGAGAAATGAGTAAGAGAGAAGGTCGGGGAAAAGAGGGGTTGATTGAGGTGGAGGATGTGAGGAGTGAGGGCGTAAAGTAAAAAGGATTTCTAATTGGTATCAGCTTACATGTGTCAATCTCTAAGGATGTGTAAATTATCACAAAGCGAGATACTATAATGACGTATAGATAGTGTAGATAGACATGCTACTTTGTACGTTTGTCGATAAGCATATAATAAACATAAATAAAAGTGCCAGCTCCTTCCATGCAGTGATAACGCTCGTCGTCATTCTAGAAACCTCTAGTGCATGTATTTAAATGCTGAAGCATGTATGTGTTAATGCGGTACTGATGTGTTAATGCGGTACTGATGTGTTAATGCAGTACTGATGTGTTAATACTGATGTGTACATGCGGTACTGATGTGTTAATGCGGTACTGATGTGTTAATGCGGTACTGATGTGTTAATGCGGTACTGATGTGTTAATACTGATGTGTTCATGCGGTACTGATGTGTTAATGCGGTACTGATGTGTTAATACTGATGTGGTAATGCGGTACTGATGTGTTAATGCGGTACTGATGTGTTAATGCGGTACTGATGTGGTAATGCGGTACTGATGTGTTAATGCGGTACTGATGTGTTAATGCGGTACTGATGTGTTAATGCGGTACTGATGTTTTTTGCTGTTTTACTTATTGGTGCCAAATGAAACCAGGGCCACTAAAAAGTTAGAAAAAATGGTTGCTCTTTTTTACGACTTGATTACTTTAGAAGATATCCGTTTTTGTCGGAAAGTATTGTATCACACCCTGTGTGCTGTTGATGATATATCAGAGGCAACTCGCACCATGGTGTTAAAACTATGCCTCTGTGAATAGGAAACATTACCGAAATTAACTTTCTGTCATGATTTCATAACGTAAACACAAAATCAAGGGCAGTGAAGTTTTGAGATATGCGCAGTGCCAGCTATGTCTGACACAATGATCTCTGGCAAATATGGTTTGACAATGTTACAGAACAAAAGAGTAATAGTGTGTTGGGCCTTGTTTCAAAATTCCACTTATACCTAAAATTGATGAATGGGAAGTTTTTAAATGTTTTTTATACTCAAAACTATTTGACAAAGTATCAAAGGAATGCTGATAAACTACTAGTCTAGGTATCTTGGGAATGCTGATAAACTACATGTACTAGTCTAGGTATCCATGGAATGCTGATAAAATACTAGTCTAGGTATCCGTGAAATTTTAATAAACTACTAGTCTAGGTATCCGTGGAATGCTGATAAACTACTAGTCTAGGTATCCGTGAAATTTGTATAAACTACTAGTCTAGGTATCCGTGGAATGCTGATAAACTACTAGTCTAGATATCCGTGGAATGCTGATAAACTACTAGTCTAGGTATCCGTGAACTTTTGATAAACTACTAGGCTAGGTTTTCATTGTATGCTGATAAACTACTCGGCTAGGTATCCGTGGAATGCTGATAACTTGCTCGGCTAGGTATCCGGAAAATACTGATAAAGTTATGTCAAACAGTACTATTAGGTATGATTTTTATTCAGTAGTAAATGCTATACTGCGTAAGTAATTGTAATTATATGTAAAACTTCAAATAAGCAGGGAACTTCGTGATTTTTTTCTCATTTACATACAATTATCATAGACAATGGTATATTTTCTAGTTTTGGTGACTTAATTGATCAGACTGAACTTGATATGCTAACTGTACAGCTACACCCGATCATCTATTCGGAATGTATATGTTTGCATATGACCAATATCTATTGGGAGAGTGCGTCGTACCTCAGAAGCCTGCTCATCCAGATCCAGTGATCTGTAAGTCGGTATGTCTAGACCATTCTTTCATGTGAATACCTTGATATCGAAATTCAATGCATTTTCAATCAAATGAGATCCTACTCAGTGTTAAGTTCCTAACAAGAGTACAGCACCAATGACGTATCGTAGGACGCACGTACGAGGACAAGTGTGTCAGAAGTTAACCACGCGTCACATTCAGCTTGACCAGTGATGACCATTTGACCAAACGGGCGAGATGGGTATTAGATTGACAATTTATTTGGGTCAAATCTTCTGGACAGATTGATAATAATGAAATCGATCATTGCTAGGTTGCTGTTTGCGGACGATTATTTTTGTATCGTGATCCAATCGGTGGCGCGCCGGAGCGATAAGAACTCTTGCTGACATAGTCACCCGTACCCTAAAATTGACCACTCTGCCTTTGTTCCTGTACCTGATGATTGGGGACTCGGTCAACGTGAAAGTATACACGAAATGTTGTATCAATTCCTGTGATGTTCTCTTGCTGCATGCAGTATTTGAGATAACAAAACTCCCGATAGTTTGTAAAAGCGTCCAATATCAATTCAATTTAATATTTTATTGCAGTTTTAAATTACACAACAACATTTTATGACGTGAACATGTAAAAACTGTTTTGAATATGTCTCTGCTTTTACCTCTAGGCGCCTACTTTCTTTCAGAATTATTCTGACTAACCAAAATATTAAAACTCTTCCGCACATGTCTCCGCTTCAGTTCAGGCGTCTTCGTTCTTTAAAACTTCTTCTACGCAATAATATCAAAACTGTTATGACATATGTCTCCGCTTCACTTGTAGGCGCCTACTTATTCCTTAATAGTTATGAATAGGAAATATTATAAAAATGTATAATAATACGCTCTGACACATAACCTAATTCATGCTGAAAATTCAACTGCTTTTAAAACAAAAGAGTGTAAGGGGATTTTCAGTGGAGATACAATAAATGTTGCACTAGATCACGTCAGTACATTAAGGTAGAGTCTCGCTCCCATTCACATTAAACAACCAAACTTTATTAAGTAATTTCTGAACGGAAAGTCCAGATAATGATGATAAGAAAGCTATCAATGACATCGGAAAACACGAGCCCATGAATATGAATTAGTGGTGTATAGCTGGGATGGGCCTTAAGGCGGGTATACCGACCGCATCTCAAGGTGGCATCAGTGTCAGGAACGGAGTAAAGTATAGTTATCTTACACACGAACAGGCTTATCACTGTAGTGTTAGGCAATGTCTCCCTCGGCGCCCGTCCAAGATAATCCTTACAGCTTCGAGGATTTGTAACACCGCTTTTAAAATACAATACCCAGACGTTATTTACCACTCCTATGTACTCTGTCACAGACAAAACCACGCTGTATATATTACATTCAAAAATCATTTATTGTAAAATATATTGGAAACCAAACACTTTACAGTCATAAAATAAAACATCTTTTTGACATTAGAGGTGATATGTTATAAAGTAGACAATATGACGCAGGTTGGTGATGCTGCTGTGTGAGGACCACAAACTAACACTGCTTTACATTAAGGCTTTAGTACGTTGTTTATCACAATTATTTTGTTGTAAAGTTTATGAATATTGTCTTCATGAAAGCATCAGATAGTTTTAATGTTTGTCGTAATGTACATACATAGGTAATTACGTCGTCTCCCCAATAAACTCAGCTGTTTACCGCCCTAGTATTGGACTATCACGTGAATCTCTATCTAGGTAAATCTGAAATAAGCCGCGCTTGAATAAAAACCAATGGGATGGCATAATGAAGAACTACTTTACGGATCTCGGAATCGGCCGTATCGGGACACTTATATCTCCTCTGTTAGCTAACCATTATCCTAACACGAGTTCTCAATCAGTCTCTAAGTATAGGAAAGGGCTTCATGGTGAAGTACATCTGAACTAAAACATAACTCGTATTTTGTTGTATGTATTAGTACCATAAAATGTATATAAGTGGGTGTTGTCATATTTGATGAAGGAATACATACGAAAATATATAACAGTTGCAACTCACCATGAACATTACTGGATTCATATTGTTAAAAGCACTTACATTTGGTTGATCGTTTCGTGGTAAACATGTGGTTTACTTACTCCACTACCAATACCACGGCTCCAGATTAATGAAACAACATATCCAACTTTAATGTAATAGTTCAATGCTCTGAATTACATATAACCTGTGTTACTTAGAGTACCTGCCTATTTGAAGTTTCATGTTTCACTATATAATTGCTTGCACTCTTCTGTACCTTTGTGGGGGTGTATGGACGTGACTTAGACACTACTACTTATGGTCCGTGGAATCTGGACAGTCCTCGAGTTGACGGTTCCTTAATTAGGAGACATGAGCCGAGCTACCTGGCACACGAGAGGAACAGCGACAACTCCACCACCTCGCGGAACTTTGTAAGGAGCTATGATGACGATTTGGCTGTTTCCCGTAGATGTTATGTGCAGGAGCTTCCCGTCACTGTTGTTTTTGAGAATATTACAGACGAGGTGTGTAGTCGAGAAGACACACAAGATGGTATCACACAGACTTATTAGAGGTTGAAGAGCGCCATGCTGACTATGAAAAAGACGGAGGGGAAGACTAGACGCCATCCACTGACAGGCAGTGAGTTGACCGTCACTGCCGACTAACCATGGAAAGGTCTCTCCAGAACAAGGGTTAAAGCGTCTGGAGACTGATGGATATGGCTGATGACGTCGAAGGATTTACAGTACTCCAATGACTGTATAGATTCATATATACACATTTATATGTGTATGTGTTCGTAAGTGTAAGAAAGGATTTATATACTTATAAATATATGTGTGTACTTTCTGGAGATTCAGAATGTCTGGAAAGGGATTTATATTTATACTTATACAGGTATAAGGTTACAGTTTCCTTTTATTGTGGATAATTAACTCTTAACTTTCTCGTGTTACATCCCTTAACCACTCAACAGGATGAGACTTAGTACCGTTTATGATGTTTTCCTATTACTGGTATCTCTTCGGGTTTTATTGATGTGTTTTCAGATTGTTTTTTAAAATTTTGTGTTCTGGTGTACTATTTTACCATTAGACAAAATAAAATTGACCTTTGACTCTTACATATCTGTCTTTCGTAATATTGAGTTTTCTAAATGAAGACAGACATGTTATAAACGTGCAAGCAAAGGCATTTGGAAATAACCTCCCTATCTATCATCAGACAAAACCTAATTTTAACGCTGGACTACAATCAGAGTGTCATTTTCTGGCATATCAGTAGACAATATGATATTATAAAACCTTAAAGACCGGGATATGATACAAAGTTGAAGGTCGTTATGTGATTAAATCTAAGAGCGAGAACACGTTTCCATTGGTAAGGAAATCACGCGAGACCTATTGATCACTCGGCCAAACAATGACAACCCGGCAATGTGAGGGACAATCACTCAGGACCGGTAGCCACTGCAAATAGCTGTCAATCGGCGGACCGGCAGCTTGTCAAATTAGATCTTTTGGAGATTTAATTCCCATGCCAAAAGTTACAAATATTCATTGATTTGCCATGATGAGTGAGAACGCTCCTCCTTATACCAGGCCAAGCCGTAGCATTTCGAGTTATTGATAACAGCGTCTTGTACTGGCTATTTTCACCGTGATCTTCATTCAGATTCGTTTCCTATCCGTTAGGTCCCTTGTTAGATTTCAATCAAAATGTCAATCCATGTTTCACGAATCAATTAATTGAAAGGGAGCTAACTCTTGAAACTTCCGGTTCAGTGTTTATAGTTTCGGATGATACTCCATGTGACATTAGCATTTTGATTATGCTCGTGTTGCTTCATTCACGAAACTCAAAAAAGAATGTTGTTCTCCGTAAAAGTTCCAGTACGTACTCCGGTAAAATCTTTATAAAATGCAGACTTAGAATAACAGCTTTTCTTTGTTTGATGACCTCAGGACCGATTAAACAATTATTGACAAATAAAACACCATTCCTTTACCCGTCTTCATGATCAAACATAGCGATATCAGTATGCAAAGCGTGCCAGAGGTCCCTCGAGTAAGTACATGTTGGATAATAGGGTCCGTGTCCGTTCAAATAATACGATTATAGCGTGTTTCAAAGTACATGTTTGAAGTAACGTCTCTAACAGTAACATTAAAACTGGTGGGGGTTTATTACAAGTTGCGTCATTAGCTGTACGTGAAGAGGATTAAGCCGACACTTTGTCTTCGGAAAGTTTATAATGCCCGCCATTATCGTTGATATTCGCTATCAAATGTGCCTTTAATTTGCTAATTGCTGCTTAAAGTCACTAAAGTCGATAATTCCAATGTCTAAATGTGCTCGGAAGAGGCAAGTTAGAAACTTTGTAAAGAAGAGATCAGTGTGGAAAAGTACAAACATTTCATGACAACAAAGTGAGGTAGTTTATCCTTTATGAAGACATTGCCGACATTTATAGAAGCCATACTACTTTTGTCAGATAAACATCTCCGCATGGTTCAAAAAGAGTCAGAAAACATACCATCACACAAATCGATCATACATAACATAATAACAAAATATTTGCAGTTGTGTCGTGGTGAATAACCTTTGGTGTTAGCAATTTGTAGCACAGCCTCAGAATCAAAGAAAGTAGATGTTACTTAAAGCATCAAAACAAGGTCTGGCATGTTCATCATCTGGTTATTAATTTGATTATAATTTTTTATTTCCCTAAAATATATCGGGGCTGTCTTTTGAAGATTAAGCATGTGCATTGAGCGATGAAAACAACTTCACACACAGCAAAATACGCATATTTGAAGAATTGCTTAGAAGAAAAAATGAAAGAGGTTATTATGCGTTTAAGAAAGACATTAAGGGCACTTACATGTACACAGAAAAGGTTGGGATACAATTTGGCTTCCGTTGTTATTTCGTAAAACACTCAGGTACACAATGTGCGCTCAGTTCTTCCGCACCCAAAGAACATGTCCTCTGT
Source organism: Chlamys rubida (assembly GCA_032359455.1). Taxonomy (NCBI): domain Eukaryota; kingdom Metazoa; phylum Mollusca; class Bivalvia; order Pectinida; family Pectinidae; genus Chlamys; species Chlamys rubida. Next base: position 24,618 of record JAUMHH010007458.1, read on the forward strand.
AATACTCCGCTATAATAGCCCGACAACGATTTTAAAAACCCAGGCTATATAAAACGTCCAAATTAAATTTTAGTGAATTTAAAGTTAGAAAAGGAAATTTAATTCCGAAGTTTTGTTTCACGATTTTGTCTAAAATATTCTGTCCGTTTAAAGAAAGTAAGACGTTTTTGCCATTTCATTAGGACTGCTATCCGCGTGTAAGTCCCCCGGGTTTCATTACTCTGAACCACTTAACCTTGGGAGCTGCAACGTGTGCAATATCTCCAAATCAAACATCGTTTCTGGCATCGATAGACGACATAAAACAAACGTTTTTCAGTCAATGGGTCTGGAACACCGAGATATGGCTACCTCGGGATTATTACGACTAAGGTTCAGGATGCTGTACCCGGAAATGATTGATTTCTACAAAAGTATCGTTGAAAGGCGGGGCCTGTGCACGCCCTTTTTATTTCAATAATGAGTCCCGGGTGATGACAAAAGAACCTTTTGATTAATGTTATGTGTGGGTGAGCACACTGCTCGTCTACTAAATGGCCGAGGGGCTGTAATAAAAGATGAAAACCAATTATATATATAGACAAATAAAGTAAATAATACCCCCGATGATTATTTTTAATTTGTACATGGAGTTTGTATATTGACCAAAGAACATATTACGGAGAAACCTAAAATTAGTCTTGTATTTTCTCTTCGTTTTCTGTGAAATTGAGGATTAGTGATCCATTTTCTATCAATAAGAGATCCGCTATCTACAAATTACGCGGAATGTAAATGAGCAACTGCTTCCATTGAGATTTTCTAAATTGTTTCGGTGATTTATGTATAATGATGCAGGAAATCAGAAAGTCGGTTTGATCTCAAAATTGGACGAAGCAAGCAGTCAGTCATATACGAGTACCGCCGTTATGTGGATTACAAGGATGTTCGTTTTCAACCCGAAACTGAAAAAGTGGTTTTACTGTGTAAATATATCAACAGTATTAAACATTCTACATTTAAGATAAAATTACATAGCATTTTATATCATAGATTTGATCCATTTCCAGTTCTGTCCATTGTAACGGAATCCTGGTAGATTGACAAGATGTTGAGTTTACTCTGACCTGATGTAACCATACGTACACAGTAGATCTATAAGTTTACTC